>JAUZST010005141.1:0-15796 GCA_034779995.1 Parotocinclus haroldoi
CACACACACACACACACACACACACACACACACACACACACACACACACACACACATATATATATATATATATAATACACACATGGTTCCTACGAAATTGAATTTAAATAAAATACAAATCATTCCCATATTTAAAAAACCCGATTACTAAAAGTACGACTACTTTTAAATGGCATTTAAGATAAAATAAATAATAATACAGTCTCTATTTTTAGTTATTTTTGTCCATCATACTATTACAAATGTTATTGTACTGATATGAATTTTAGCTTATATCATCGACCAACCCCTCGAAAAAGGTTCATCCATTTTATTTTGTGGGACCAAAAAAAAAAAAAAAGTTGTTCATTTCTTGTGCAAATGTGCATTTCTTACTTTGCCCAACTCGTACAATTTGACAGCTTCCTCAAACAGACCCTTGTTCTCCGCCTCTGATGCGACTTTGGTGATGATGGCTCGAGTGTCCCCGGCAAACTTGTCAATCACGCCGGGCTGAAAGGATTCACGCACAATTCGTTTTTTAGAGGCGACAGGAAGTACGTTCGTATTTTTAAACGTTGGCCACCACGAGGACAAAAGACACACTGTACACTGCGAACGCTGAAACAATAGGACAGCCCAGAATAATGAAAGAGCAGAGTACAATGAGCTGCCATTAAAGCTCACGAGAAGCTCGGAACGGAGGCGTGATTGTTCGAAGCCGCCTTCTGCCGCCGGCATATTAGATAACGCTCCGCGAAAGAGAACAACGATTCCAGACTTACCTTTCGACTGCCATCTTTTTCCAGCTTTCCCAGAAGCATGTCAAACTATAAAAAGAAAAGGTAAGTTAAGAATTCGCAGAAGCGGTGTAATAAACGCGAATGGTTAACGCAGTAGAGGAGCGGCTCACTCCACCCCATCCCACCCCACCCCACCCTGGCCTGGCCCACCCTACCTCTCGACTCTCGATGACCAGCTCACTGACGCAGCGCATGAACATGTTCTCCCCTTGGTTGTCTTTCTCATTCCTGAACGAATACACACGGGAAGCTTCATGTTAAAAAGACGTGTGACTAACGGATTCATCTTTCGATTACCTAATCAGATGCGCTCTTCAGAAACAACGCTTAACCGGCAGCTTAAACGGTTTAATTATTCACAGGGATCATTGAGACTCAAACAGCATTCAAAGCCACTCATGAATAACTCATCCATTCTCAGAGTTCCAGATCCAAAGGTGAAACGACTTCGAGTTAAAAGGAATGGGTTTTTCGAAAACTAGCCTCCAACCAAAAGCTGATCTGCAGGCAGGACTGTGGGGCCTTAAGCTCACGTACCGAAGGAAATAGAAGTACTGCAAAGCCTCTCGTGGGTCTGTGGCCTCAAATTTCCGAGTGTAGAGCATGAGGAGGCGGATGAAGTTCAGTCGGCGTACCATGGGGGGATCTCCGGGTTCCTGGCTCACTGAGAGAAAAAGGTGAAAGAAATAATCAACAGTAGATCAGAGACTTGAAGTGATGGCGCTTATCCCTGCTCATGCTGGTCAGAATTCCTAGAATTCAAGGTGCTTTCGAAGTGCTTTCACTTTCCCCCATTTTGCCCTCAGACCTGCCCTTAACTCTCGGCAGAACGGATTCAGATTTACGCTGCTGGAATGACAGATTTTGGTCCATGTTTACATCATCGCTGCAGATTTGTCGGCTGCACACTTATGACCCAAATCTCCTGTTCCACCACATCCTAAAGATGCTCTATTGGCCTGAGATCTGGTGGCTGTGTGGGTGCAGTAAACGTTTTACATTTTTGGTTTTCATTTTGAAACAGAAATGTGCTGTCATTTTTTACAGATTATATACAAAACTTTGAACAACCTGGGAGAGAAGGAAAAAAAATAATCATTTATGAGCAAATGTGCATTGCAAAATATACAGGTTAATTACGTTATTTGGGACATGAGAGTAGAGTAGAGGCGTAATAAAAACGGAACAAAGGAAAACCAAAACCCACAGGATCATTCATTCAATACCTCATGCCTTAAGGGCTTAAAGTATCTGACCCATTTAAACCACAGAATATTAAACCTACTCTTCTTAGGACGAATTGAAAAGGTAATTGCTTCCATCATATGGATCTCATTAACGATGTCTATCCAATCTGAGACCGTGGGGGGGTTTGGGAAACCTCCGACGTCTTGTGAGTGCTTTTTTACAGGCAGATGTAAAGATGTCAAATAAATAATTATCAGCAGATGTGGACAGGAAATCACAATTCCTCCGAAATTCGTGAAAAAAAAACTAGGGTTTTGAGCTTTATGGCATGGTGTGTTATCCTGATAGAGATCATAAAGGGATCCACACGATCATCAACAATACCCAGGTGGGTTGTGTGCTGTAAACAATGCACGGAGACAAAGAGAATCCCCACACCATTACACCGCCAGCAGCTCGAACCTTTGATACAGGGAAGAACGGATTTCAAGTTGTTTACGCCAAATTCTGGCTCGACATTCCGAATGTCGAAGGAGAAACCGAGACGCATCAGATGTTCTTGTGTCCAATTTTTGGTGTTGCCTGTTAATCCCTGACGGGAGCGGCACCCGGCCTGTTCTTCTATTGCTGTAGTCTATGTGCTTCAAGGTTCGACCTTTTGAGTTCAGAGAGAGCTTTTCTGCTACGGTTGTGACAATTGACCTTTCCTGCCCTTGTGAGAGAAGTGCCAACCAAAGCCATGGGTTTCATCTGGGGCTGGAGCTTCTTTGGATCTTTTCTGTACAGGTTCCAAGCCCTGATGACTGCTACCTCTAACAGTGTGCCACCAAGGTCCGACCTGTTTTGAGTTTAGAGAGCTTTTCTGCATGCTACACTTGTACCAAGTGGTTATGTGAGTTACTGTTACCTTTCTATCACCCTGAACCAGACTGCATTCTCCTCCAGCACCAACAAGGCACTTCCACCCGGAGAACTGCCCTCGCTGGATATTTTTGTTTTTCGGGCCATGGGGTCAGACTGTACTGGCAATGAGTTACCAATTGCTGCCTAACCTATTGGACAGCTCCTTTATCTACGAGTTCGCATGCGACACTACGAGCTGCCCCAGTTTGGTCTTGGTCCTCCTACTACTTTCAGGGAGTTTTGCCTTGCCACTGTCCCCCTAGGCTTGCTCAATTTGGGATTGGCCTTTTAAGATAATATAAGATTGTAAAGCTGCTTTGAGACAATGTTCTATTGTAAAAAGCGCTATATAAATGACATTTTGATTTGATTTGACTTATTTATAAACTGGGAAAGTAAGGAATTATTATTTGTTCGAGATCCTTCTCACTTTGTAAAAATGTTATAAAAAGTTGTTTTATTTGTTGTTTCACAGACCCTCTTTACAGAGCTTGCTGTTTCTCTGTTATAATCCTCTATATCATCTTATTCTTAAGGAGACCCATTGCGATTGGTCCAGCGCAGTTCTTATTATGACAGCACCATAGCTGCGCTGGTAAGAGAAGGGGTCAGGCTGCTGGCCAGCACGAGTCCCGATGACACCGCCAGTCTACTGGCCCAACTGGCTCAAGTCGAACAGAGGAAAGGCCAGGGCATCAGCGTCCCTCTGGAGGTTACAGGTCACCGTCAGCAGGCTCTGAAGTTTTACCTCACTCTGCCCTGTGTTAGCTACATCAATGCACTATACATGTGTCAGAGATTCAGCTCGGTGACTCAGCTGGTAAACAGGTAATATAAACACTGCAACGTGGTGCATTATCATGCTTAATAACCATATAATAACCAAAATAACCATTTAGCAAAAAAGTCAATTGTTACAATAAAGGGATGCACATGGTTAGCAGCAATACTCACATTTACAGCAATACTCAGAGCAACAAATACTCACGGCATTCAAGTGATGATTGATTGGTATTAATGGACCCAAAGTGTGCCAAGAAAATGATTTCATGGACTGTAGATGGTGCCAAATCCTGACCCTACCATCTGTATACCTTAGCTGAAATTGAAATTTATCAGACAAGGCTACCGTTTTCCAGTCTTTAACTCTTTTGATAAACCTGTCCCAAGTGCAGAATCAGCCTTCTGTTCTTGCCTGGCAGAAAAGGAACTTCTTCTGTAGCACATCCACCTCAAGTTTTGATGTGCTGTGCATTCTGAGTCATCTTTCTCCTCACTAAAAATGTAGTGTGGTCATTTGAGACGCTGTGGCCTGTCTGTTAGCTCTAATTAGTCTTTTGACCTCATTCATCAACATGGCTTTTCCATCCGTAGAAATCTTGCAGCGAAATTCTTTGAACGACAATCTGCTCACACAAAGTCATTGAAAATTTGAAAGTAAAAAATTGAAAGTACTATTTTAGAACTAAAGTACGATAAATAGCAAAGGTGCAAAGAAACCAATTAAGAACGTTCCAATTCTAAGATAGTAACAAATGTACAAAACGTCAATGGTGTTAAATTAAGAAATGTAAATAGAAAATGTAAAAAAAAAAAAAAGCCACAAAGCGAATGTTTTGTCTTTGAATTGTCCTGGTGCCACACGATTGGCTAAATGTATGATTTAGTAGGTGTAAAGGGGTTCCACTTAAAGTTCTCAGTGTGTGTGGGGTTTATGAAATGTACTTACATCGCGCTTATAACAATATAACAATAACAAGGCCTTTGCTATAGCCGCTCCCACCATCTGGAACTCTCTACCTCCATACATCCTTACCTCAGACTCACTACAAACATTCAAAAAACTCCTTTCTTTAAGCAAGCTTTCAGCCTTTACTAACATTCCGTCTTTCTGTTGGTTGTATTTGTTTAATATCTGCAGTTGTATGAAAAGCGCTATATGAAACTATTATATTATTATTATTATTATTATAGACATTGGCACAAGGTAGCTTCACAAAGAGCCCAGTCTGTACGTTAAATAATACGGTGATCTGTCTGATTACACCACCCTGTTTTCTTTCAGTGACGTGGGAGCACTGCAGGCAGGTGCACACGTGAGCCGCTCCCGAGCTGAAGAGATTTACCGCTGTCTTCACTACTCGTGTGATACCACACTAATGAAAAGGAGCGCCTCAAAGAATAGCCTGTAAGCATCACGCATATCTGTGATGGTACATATTGCACATTACATTCCGAATGCACTTTATATCTTTCTAAGCGTTACTGACGCTGCCAGATAAACGTAATACGTTTACCTCTATATAAGCTGCTCGAATAACTGTTTCCTTATGTATATCGAAGTTTAAGTGTGAGCCAAATGATAAATAATGGTCAGTTTGCCAGTAAAAAAAATAAAAGAAAACCCTCAGATTCTAACCATCTTGGCTGTTTGGTGACTCCTAGAATCCTTTATCTCACTGTTTCAGATCTGCTGACTTCAATGACTAATGCATTATTCCATATGTTATTCATTGCAAAAAGTACTTGCTTGGAGGTTAAAAAAAAAAAAGAAATGTTGTAAAATACTAGAATTAAAACTTTATCCAGTCTGTGCAGTCAGATGGATTGCAACGTCAAGATTTAATCCTAAACTAGTGGTGCTTAAGCTGAGTGGGAATCCTTTAGAATTTTCTAGATTTCTGCATACATATGATGGAAAACATCAGATTTTAACTCCTAAAAACAAAAAAGAATTTTACAAATGGGACAAATAGTATTTTATTTTTTTATGTAGAGAAATAGTCTTTTCTTCATTTATTTTTGAAAAATCCACTGTTGCATATCTGTGAGTGGCAAATGTATGTATCCATTTTAGTATAAGCTTAGGTTGTTATCTGGCTGCATGACCCACATTCTTTTAATAATCAGTTCATGGACAGATGTTTTGATGTTTGATGTTGACATTGAACTCATTGCAGACAATATGAACCCAAGATATTTCATGTTATGTCTGGTCAATTTCATTTTATTTATAAACATGCACAGCTAAAAAAAAATAAGGAACACTTCCTGATATGGACTGAAAGTTATCACCCTACAGAGGGTAAATTTCAAAGACACACTGGAAATCAAAGTGAAAAAAAATTATTCAGCAGGCTAGTCCATTTATCTGAAATTCTATTGCAGCAACTTTGAATGGTACTCAGAAGTTTGGCCTCCTTGTGCTTGTATGCGCATGTAATACGCATGATGATGATGGATGGTGTCCTGGGGGATCTCCCAGATCTGGACCAGGGCACCACTGAACTCCTGGGCAATCAAATGGACTGACCAATGTCACATTAGGGACTGGATTTTTCTGGATTTAGATCAGGAGAGCAAGCAGAAGTTATTAATTGCTTCATCCTCCAAGAAGTGCCTGCATACTCTTGCCACGTTAGGCAGGGCATTGTTATGCACCAGGAGGAGCTCAGGGCCCACTGCACCAGCGTATAGTTTAATAGGCATGTTGGTAATTTTATTAACACCAAAGCATCTGAAAGTGATTAGCTGCTTAGTTGCCCTGGCTGTGTGTTTGTCATGTTGGAAGATCCAGCCACGTCCCATCTTCTTACTGAGGAAAAGAGGTTTCTGGCCAAAATTTCGGGATGCATGATGCTTATCCATCATCCCTTCAATACGGTTTCTGCCCCTATGCTTCACGGTTTTGGTCTCATCTGACCGCATGACCTCTGGATAATCTTTAAACTGGACATGGACATTTGCTTGCGTGAGCAGGGTGACCTTGCGTCATCATGTGTTTCTTCCTTTTACTAATAATTGTACCAACAGTTGTTGCCTTCTCACCAAGCTGCTTGCCTATTATCCTGTAGCCTTGTGCAGGTCTACATTTTTGTCCCTGGTATCCTTGGGCAGCTCTTTGGTCTTGGGCATGGTGGAGAGTGTGATTGATAGTGTGTGGACAGGTGTCTTTTATACAGGTAACGAGTTCAAACAAGAGCAATTAATACAGGTAATATGTGCAGAATAGGAGGGGTTTCTTAAAGAAAAATGCAATTTAATTAATTTAAAAATATTTTTTTAGATTATGTCTCTCACAGTTGAAGTTTACCAAAAATAAAGATTTTAGACCTCTTCATTCTCTGTAGGTGGGAAAACTTGCATAATAATCAGTGTATCAAATATGTATTTTTGCACTGTGTGTGTGTGTGTGTGTGTGTGTGTGTGTGTGTGTGTGTGTGTGTGTGTGTGTGTGTGTGTGTGTGTGTGTGTGTTCTGTAGACACACTGGATATGTAACCATTTATAGTGAAGTAAGCTACACTCAGATAGCCAAATAGCCATACCATCATACCATCTATCTTGCAGTCTATAAAGTTGCTTTGACCTTTAATTGGAACACTGCAGCCAACAAGTAAGAAAACTCGTTAGACTTATTGAAAGCTCATGCTGCTTTTATAATAACGGCTATGTTTCCATACAGCAACAAATTAACAGCTTAGATATTGCGTTAATCATCAGTATTGATAAAGGTAATAAATCCCAGTAGAATATTAACATGCAATCTACTACTGCATATAGAAATATGCAAAAAATGACCCATGTCTGGCATTGTATAACAATAATTATTTGGATGAAGACTTTCTTCAGTATGGGGGGCTTACAGTAGCTGATCACAAACTTGTAGTTTGGAGCTGTGGTTGCTGTACAGGTTGAGGGGCAGCCTCACATTCGTTCACACGACCATCATCCCGCATGTACATCAGGAACAGAGTCACAGTGGCAAATGTGGTAGCATTGACAGGGAAGGCCCTCAGAAGAGTAGAGGTTAGACCTCGGCTAAAAACCCTCCAGCCCTCCTTCTGCCAGCTCTGATTGATGCAGTCCATAATTCCGTTATATTTATTAACTCCACCTACACCATCTGCCTGTAGTCGAGACTTTATAACATCTACTGGATAGGTGGACAACCAGCAGGCAATCCCAGCCATGCCTCCAGCAAAGAGCAGTTTGGGAATGATGTACAGGTCATCCGCTTCACAACCCAGTGAACGTGTCAGCACGTCGTATGTCAGGAAATACACTCCGAATCCTGGCGTTTCACGAATGATGGTGGTCACCATTCCACGGTTGATGCCCCTGATGCCCTCTTTATTATAGATGCGAACCAAGCAGTCCAAAGAGTTTTTGTACAGTTTCCTGGATGACTTCTTCTCACCTGTTCCCTGCATTTGCATGCGAGTCTTGGCAAGTTCCATTGGGCAACAGATTACGCACTGGATGGCACCAGCTGCAGCACCTGCAACAAACTGGTTGAAAGGGGTATCTTTGCCCAGCTTTCGCATTGCATTGCCTTGCACTCCAAATACAATGGCGTTGATAAAAGTCAGACCCATCATGGGGGATCCAAGTCCCTTGTAGAGCCCAAGAGCCTCAATAAAAAAAAAAAAAAGGATAAACAAGAAAAAATTAATGTGGGATTTGTAGCCTTGAAAGGAAAGCAATATGCAAATGAACAAAATAAAATGGGTATAGGTTAAACCTGAGAATTGTTTCTAGAAGGTTCAAATTTTTCATATTATAAATAATGAAAATGGTTATAAATGGTTATACAGTCGAATCCGGTTAATGGGAGCACATCGGGACGTGATCGTTTTGGTCCTAATAAACGGCTGGTCCGATTAAACGAACATGCCCTATGTTACAAGACGGGATGTGCTATAATTTATATAACATATTAAATGTTTATTAAATCTTTATTGTGTGATTTACACGTATAGCGAACGTACAAACAAGAACTACTGTTGCTTACCAACTTTGTGCATTAAAAAATACATTTGTAAACAAGTTTTTTCAAAACAATCTAAAACAATGTATAGATACTCAGCATGCGAATCATAATACTGTAAAAAACAAGAACTTATCCAGTGTGATTTGGTGGGACTGTGGTAGCCTAGTGGTTAAGATACTGGACTATCTTAACATAAAGTCCAGGTTTCAAATCCCACCTCGGCTATAAGTTAAGGCCCTCAGCAAGGCCTTTAACCCACAATTGCTTGGACTTTAAGACTCTTAATTGTATGTTCCCGGGGATCCCAAAAATCCTCCCATATCTTGCTGACCCGCTTTGGATTCGCTCCAAGTGGCAACTTGTGGCTTCTTTTTCTTATTCGCTCTCACGTTCTTTGGTCTGATTAAACAGAATCTTGGTCCAAATAAGTGAAGAACATTACATGTATATAATAGGATTTGTTTCGGTACTTTAGGATTCGGTCCGAATAAGCGGCTGGTCCCAATAACCGGATTTGACTGTATATGGAACAAACGCATAAATGCAACACTTTTGTTTTTATAGTAAAACAAACTTTCTAATACAGTAAAGGAATGTCATGCAATGCAATCGATAAATAAAAAAATAATTGAAATAACAAAACATGAATAAAATGAAACTTCATAGCCCTAGAAGCAACCGCAGTTTTGGTATGTCTTATCACTGGTAGTGGTGCCGAAACTGAGGGTGTGTCCGAAATCACACCATAGACTGATATAATATACATATGAATATAATAATAAGAGATAATATAATATACAATATATGACTATGACTATGGTGCCCTAGTTCTTTACAATTGGCTCTAAAATGTACGTGGTTAGAAGATTGCAACACAGTGTTCCGTTTAGGGTGCCCATATTCTACATTGAACTAGGTTCATATCAACAGCATCCATAATGGCCAAATGATATAAAATACTGCCAAAGTGTGGAGGTTTGCTTTTGCCACAGAGGAGAAGCAGTGAAGAGAAACATTGACTGGCGGTGTGTTGTATGGAGGCACCAACACTCTACAGCACCCCTCCCTCAGTGGAGAATGGCTGGTCTTGAGTTTGTTTGTTTGTTTGTTTATTTAACAATCTCGCTTGGCATCAGTGACACACACGCACACACAAGGTTATCTTAAGACTAGCCATATATATACACTCAAGTCAAGTCAATGCCAATTTAGAGTAATCGATTAACCTAACATGCATGTCTTTGGACTGGAGGAAACCGGAGTAAACCCACGCAGACACAGGGAGGGCTGGTCTGGAGAATGTATTGTCTTATATGCACAGGATACACAAGACTCCACTGCATCGTATTGCGCATACACACTTAATAAGGTCTCTTTACAAACGCTGATTAACCGAACAGACATATCTTTGGAAGTGTGGGAGGATCATACACGGACTAAGCCCACAGCACTTTTTCCTAGCCTCTCTCACCCTGAACTTGCTCAGTTTGGGATTGGCATAGTAAAGCAGCTTACTAATTTTGGATTATCTTCTGTACTGAGTCAATGCTCCACTGTAAAAAGCGCTATAGACAAAAGCTGACTTGACTTGACATGTACGCTCCACACAGGCAAAGTCTAGGATTGGGATCGGGACCAGGCATGTCTGAAGCTGCGAGGCGATACCGACTATAATTTAAACATTACACGTTACATCCTGACTGGAACATTAATCTAAATAACACATGTAAATCACACATGTCAATAACACTAAAACCGGAAAGTTATGTATTCCTATTTTTTATATTCAGTAGTAATACATAAACTGAAAGAGTGATTTGCTACAGTCAAATGCTAATTAAATCAATTTAGTATTGACTAATCAGAAAACACTTAATAAATCACTGCTACTATGAGTTGGCGTTGGTAAAAGATCTGAACGTGGCCATGATAATGAAGTAGAAACCAGATAGCATGTTGTAAGGGACTTTATCTCCCATTTATCCTTCCCACCCAGCAGTCCCTTCCTTTCTGGGAAAAAATACAGCAGCATAGCATGTTTATAGCTGAGGGCAAACTGGGATCAAGTCGGAGCTTAATTTAGCCCTCTGTGCATGGTTGTCCTTTCTGACCTGGTGTATCACTGCATCTGTTACAGTCTACCAAACGCTTAATTTGTCATAATGTTAAACGAAGGTTTTTAATTTTTTCACGCTGCAGCAGTTGTACTTAGATTTTAAGAAACTGTTAAAAATATGATATTTTTAGTACAATCCAGAAACCTTTATAAGTCAAAATACATGAACAATAAATGACTGTAATACTTACCGATTCTTGACGAACAATGGACTGGAAGCAGTGGAATGTTCCACGATACAAGGGTTTGTCCACACTTTGAACTTGAAGTCTTACCTGGAAAATGAATTTACAGAATTATAACCAGTACTTCAGAGCAGCCGAAATGTGCATCGTACATTTCTAAACACAAACTACATAGACGAATGATTATCTGAAACTAAACAACAAAGGACAAAAAAAAAAACAAAACAGTTTAACAGTCTGAATTGCAGTGTATTGAATATAAAACAGGATTTTGGTGTTAGGCCATAGCTGAGGGATGTTGTAATGTGAAATGAAAACCCAAAATACGCCATGTTCGAGTGGAAGAATAGAGAAATTCACCTTGACTGTACTTACTAGGTTACCCAGCCGTTCAGGGGTTGTAAATCCCTCACCCTCATCTACAACAAAGTAACACTTATGCTGTGAAAGACAGCCCCTGTTCCAGGGTTTACAATGTGCAATGGAAAAAGGCAGGACAGCGGCTATAAAACACAAATTTGTACCTCAAAACTCTTAGCCCACGTTTTGATTCATTTGGCTATGCTGTAACTCATTACATAACCGTTCATTACCTTAACAGTACCTAACCGCCCTTAACACATTTATATTTTACAACTGTAAAATGAATAATCCAACAAGACATAAACAGTCAGTGCTTCAAAGATCATCCTGCCCTTTACCAGTAATACAGTGTTCAAATTCAAATAATGCTATTTGATTGACCGGCATGATCCTAAAGTAAAATAGAACATTTTGTAACAGTAAAGATCATGATTGCAGAAACAGTGTCCAATTGTTTAAACTCATATTCACTCAGAAAGCACACAACATATAGAAAGCATGGGAGCTCATGTGCAGGCAGTCTGTGTGAAAGTTCACACTTCACAGAACGAGAAATTACAGTGAAATATAATCAACTGGAACATTACACTACAGAATCGAAAGCGATCTATAATAGCTCAAACTATGCATGTTACAAGTGTATGCCTGCACGTGAACACCAGGCCATATCATGGAATGTAAACTTTTAAAGAAAAGCAGGAAGCAAAGTTACTGTTCTAGTTTCAAAACGCCAACAAGGGCAGATCATTTTCTCATCGCAGATTTTCTGCCATGACAGAGTAGCTTACTATTTATTAATTCCTATATATATTCTGAATTAATACAAAGTAACCCCAAGAGGAAATTGGACCCACCTTAACAGTATCAAAGGGATGGCCAACCAACACACCAGCAGCACCTAGAACAAATCAGGACGTCAACATTAATCGCAAACCAGACAACCTTTCATGCATGTGTATGTATGTATGCATTTGGTATTAATAAGTCTTTTTTTAAACCTTTTGTCAGATGTTTATATGTATAATGGAATACAATTATAAGCATCCCATGCAATTGTTAGACATCAAGTTTAAGCTAAAATGTAATTTTTACAGTGTTGACCCTTCTTCGAAATGTGCTGGATATCTGCTTCGGGCTAAAATCTTGAACGATGGCAACCCAAACAGTCTAAAGTGATCTTCATCAGAGAAAACAACTTGACCCCCAGTCCTATGCAGTCCAATATACTCAATATACTTAGTCTCTATACTTCCTGTAGAATGCCAGTCTGTCTTTGATGTTTTTTCTTGGAGAGAAGTGGTTTCTTTGCTGCCCTTCTTGACACCAAGTCATCCTCCAAAAGCCTTTATCTCACTGTGTGTTCAGATGCACTCACACCTGCCTTCTGCCATTCCCGAGCAAGCTCTGCACTGGTGGTGACCTGATCTCCTAGCTGAATCCTCTTTATAAGATGGTCCTGATGCTTGCTTGACCTTCTTGGGTGCCCTGAAGCCTTCTTTACTGCAACTGAACAACTCTCCTTGAACTTCTTGATGATGCCATAAATGGTTGATCGGGTACTATCTTACTAGAAGCAATGTACTTGATGGCTGCATGTGTTTCCTTGGAGGTAACCATGGTTAACGCAAGAAAACATAAAAGCACCACTACCCTTTCAAATCTGTAGTTTGTCAACAAATAAGTCGGAAACGTTTAAAAACAATACCCCCCAAGGAAAGCTTGGAATATAATCACACATTTAATCATAAATGCCAAAACATTTCGGAGTGCTGTGAGAAAGTAGCAAATGTAGGAATGGGTGTTTATTAAGAAATGAAATGAAGACCACATAAAAACATGAAATGTCTCGGGTTCATACTATCTCCCTAAAGGTAGACACATGTTTTTGTGTCATTTTGTTCCAACTTGTGTGTCCGATATGTGGTGTGTCTACACACACACACACACACACACACACACACACACACACACGCCCGATTAATCATCAGAAAAGCAAATGAAAAATGTTTGATTACATAAATGAGATGCAAATTCAGTTATGGTGACTGAGTAGAAAGTGATTCATCTGGATGAACAGAAGCATTTTAAACTGGACGAGAGTGCCACATATTGACAGTCAGTAGGGTGTCTGATCACCCAAGACTGCCAAAACTTACTGACAGTAATGGGGCACGATCAGATTGTCCAGCAGTACTTTTGGAATCCTCTTTATATTCATTTTACAATATCCTTTAATCCTATTAAAAAAAAGATCTATTTTTTCCCAATCAATTTTTGTTTTTGATAATAACTGATACATTGACACTTGATCTTACCAATAGTTCTGATGTGAGTTTTTGCAACTCTGAACAATGATTTGTTAATGGGAAAAATGCATAGTAACAAAAAAAATTAGTACTCAGGTTAGGCGATTTGTTTATAAGGCTATCTTCATGTCTGACTATCTCTCCGTGTATATAAACAAAGATAACTGAAGATCATCTGAATCTTATACAATGACACCCCGCACAAAAATATACTTATTAACAAAAAAATCAATCGATCAAAATAACGCTTCCAAAGAGAAATTTCTTGGATTGCTGCAAAACTCTGCATACAGTTATCTCTAAGCCAGATATGTCAATGATTTGACACTGAGTTTTGTCACAAAACGGCATGCAAGTGATTCCACTTGCTCAGCATAAAAATGCTTTCAGATGCTACTTTTGGGTAATGTACCTCTTGGTGACAGATTGTTGACTGATAGACATTCCTCTGTGATATACTAAGAGACAGTGATGGTCTGGTTCGAGTCCTCGCTTCAATCCTGCCTTTGCTGTGAAGCAACAAACTCTCTTGCCTGCTGATGTGATGACCTGGAGAGCCATTGCCTATGACAGTCAGTCACCCCTAGTCATAATATGAGGGACACTAAAAACTGAGTGATATGTGCAGGACAACCAGTGAGCATGCTGTGCCTCACTGCAGGATAATGCTCGCCCAAGTATAGCTGGGTTTTTCATGAATGTTTTCCCAGATCCTTTGACAATTCTTTCGCCTGGCCAAATGAGGTGCCAGATTTATTGGCAATATAGCATTTATGGGACCAGTTGGGACAACAGCTTCAACACCCAATGGGTATGCAGGATCTACAGGCTCAGCTTCAATATCTGTGGACAAATGTGCAACAGGATACTATGCAGAACCTGTATGGCCCAGTGCCTGACCGGATCTCATTTTGTATCTAGGCTAGAGGTGGCCCAACAGGGTAACTATAGCGCCCTTTCAATTGTACAGTTTTTCCCAATAAACTTATCCTTTTATCCTATCCATTACAATATTGTAATTCACTTAATCCTCATAAATATTTAGTTATATTTGCTTTCCAGGAACTTCCTGGTAAGTTATGTTTGCCAATGAGTGTAAATATTGTTAAGTTAAGAAAAGCAATTGGCAAAACACTGCTGCACTGCTGAAACACCTTGCATTATAAGTCAGCTATTTAAAGTACACAGTAGATGGTGTCAGACACCTAACAGTATGTTGAGCTGAGTAATCCTTGTTGCACGCCACTGGATCTCAGCTGTCCTTGGGTCACTTTAATTGTGTGTGCCAACTGAAAACTCTAAACTAAGAGTCAATTGCAAATCTTTTGATTGGCTGGTTAGAAAGAAAACGAATGTGCAGATAATTTTTTCTATTACATTAATAGGTTTACAGACAGACAAAACATCAGAAGTCTCTCTGAATAACTGATCTATCTACAGTGGAGACCAGTTACCCAAAAGAGGTTTATACTTAGAATTCTTTAAAGCTTTGTTACAACGTACGTTCTGTAAAAACATCTTTCGCGTTCTATATTTTTTCAGTTTATATTCTGCTTCTTCGGTCAGTGGCCATTACATTTTGTAGTTCTACAAGTACACAGTTTCTCTACATACTTGGTTAGTCCCCTTTGCTCAGGACCACCACAGATCAGGTACAGATCCCCTCCATTACTAAAAAAATATTCCACCAGCCAAAAAGTCCAGCCACCAGCATACCGTAGGCACTATCCTGTGAGCACCAAAGAAGGATGAGGACGACTAAGAAAAATTGTGCAGCAAATGAGGTGACTGTATCTATTAAAATACGTAGAATGCCTAAGACTTTAGCAGTTCTCTATATTTAGATTTATTTCTGATTGACTAATAAATGTTCGATGGAATTAATTCAGGTGAGTGTAGAGGCACTGTCAATCAAAGATCCTTGATCTGCTTTGGTTTTCAAGTTCAAGCTATCTCAGATCTTTATTGTGTGTTTCTGGTCCTTATTATGCTGCAGTGTGAATCATTCTTCAAAAAGACCCCAATGAGAATGTTTACCTGTGGTCCAAGCTGCAAAGGTTCCCATGTGTAATGCTGATGACTTGCAACTGGGCTATGACAAAGCAAGAGCGTGTGTGTGTGTGTGTGTGTGTGTGTGTGTGTGTGTGTGTGTGTGTGTGTGTGTGTGTGTGTGTGTGTGTG
>JAUZST010005142.1:0-15795 GCA_034779995.1 Parotocinclus haroldoi
AACAGTTTAAGAACAACGTTTCTCATTATGCAATTGCAAGGTATTTAGGGATTTAATCATCTACAGACCATAATATCATCAAAGGTTTCAGAGCATCTGGAAAAATCTCTGCAAGTAAGCGGCAAGTCTGAAAACCAATATTGAATTCCTGTGACCTTCAATTCCCCAGGCTCCCTGTAATAGATAGTGGCACATTGTTATGAAGTGTTAGGCTCAGGAACACCAAAAACCATTGTCAGTGAACACAGTTTATCGCTCCAACAACAAGTGCAAGTTAAAACTCTACTATGCAAAGTGAAAGCCATATAATAACAACACCCAAAATGCTCTGGGCCCGAGCTCATCTGACATGGACTGATGCAAAAAGTGGAAAAGTGTCCTGCAGTTTCAAATTTGTTTTGGAAATCATGGACGCTGTCTCCTTCGGTCCAAAGTGGAATTTATGCAACGTTCAAAATTCAGCATCTCTGATAATATGGGGATATGTTGGTGCCTATGGCATGGATAACTTGCACATCTGTGAAGGCACCATTAATGCTGAAAGGTACATACAGGTTTTGGACCAACATATTCTGACATCCAAGCAACGTCTTTTTCATGGACGTCCATGAATAAGTCAGGGCCGTATTTCAGCAAGACAAAGCCAAACCATATTATACGTCCACATATGCATGTGTAAAAGTAAAAGAATGCGGGTATTAGACTGGCCTGTCCGCAGTTCAGACCTGTCTCCCATTTAAAATGTGTGATGCATTATGAAGTGCAAAATACAACAACAGAGACCCCAAACTGTTGAGCAACTGAAGTTGTACATCAAGCAAATATGGAAACAAATTCCACCTACAAAGCTAGTGTCCTCAGTTCCCAAACAATTAATGAGTGTTGTTAAAAGGAGAGGTGATGTAACACAGTGGTAAACATTCCTCATCATAACTTCTTTGGAACGTGTTGCAGTCATCAAATTCAAAATGAATAAAAATAAAAATTTACTCTAGTAAATCAATACAATTAGGAAAATGTCTACCACTCAAATAGGACAGTGAGTCATGAGTCACACTTACATTTATAAAGTCCAACAATGATGCAAATTCTACAATTCTGAGTGTAATGTATATCTGTGTTTAAGTACTGGCAGCATATTTTAGTCTGGTCTTTGCCTGGTAATTATAGCACATGCAAAAATAAAGTAATCTCAGTATGTAAGACGTAAAATGTTTTGGTTGTCACACAGTTACATTTGCTGGTGCAGATAGACCACTAGTAGAGAGGATTGTTTGATCCACCACAATCCAGACACAGGTGGAAACGTCACTGGAACCTTTTTGCCTCCATGCACAACCATATCTCTTCTTGTCTTCAGGCACCCAGGCTAGAGGTGGCCTTACAGGGTACTAAAGCCTCCTTTCAGTTGTACATTCTTCCCCAATACACGTTCACCCTATTATTCTATTACACTCGATTACATATACTGTATCATCTTTACATCCACACTTATAAAGTTTCATTTGATTGCAACAACCCCTTCTTTATGAGTTATTTTTTGGCAATGAGTGTAGGTCCAGACCTCTAAAATCCTGCTGTTATAAATGTCAATATGTAAGCTCAGTCTGAAATATAAAATCTAATCAAATGTATGGAATATGTCGGAACAAGGTATGATTTCTTCCAGTAAGAAAGCATATAAAAAGTGCTCTTGCACTATATTCATTATCCAACCCATTTTTCAAAACAAAGCATGGATAAGGGATGCAGTTCAATTTATTTTTATTAGTTATTATTAATTAAATAAGAATTGGAGTTAGCCATTGACATTATTTAGCAGACACCCTTATCCAGAGCATTTCATACACTCTTACAATCCAAGCAATGGTTAGTTGGGTCTTGCTCAGGAACCCAACTGTGGCAGAGGTGGGATTTGAACCCTGGACCTTCTGGTCTGTAGTCCAGTACCTTAACCACCAGGCCACCCCAGTCCCATAGCCAGGCTGTGTCTAGCATTCAATTCTGCACAGAATAGTTCTAACCTATTTCTATCTATCTCTACCTCACAACCTTGTACTATGGGTGATTTGTTTTCTGCAATATAGCGGATAGTGTTGCACTGTTATGTCTTCAATGTCATGGTTGCACTGTGGTATTTCTACAGTGACCTGTGTCTATGTGTAAGGGTTCTAAGTTGGTGGCACAAGACAGAAAATGGGAAATATGTTCATTATGCTATAAGGTATCATGAAAGGAAAATTAAAATTAATTAATGAGGACTGACAGTGCATCCTAAAGGTGTTCCTCCACAACAAAGTCAGTTTTATGCAAGAGCTCATTGTTATACTGAAACAGGAAAGGACACTCCCCAAACTGTTGCTACATGGTTGAAAGGATGCAATAGACACAACTGACATTATGCTTGTGTGATGTTGCTCAGATATGGAAAATCTACATAAGCTACTTTCTGCAATTATATTTTCTATTACGCATACTAAAGTGTATATTTACTTAATGTGTCTTTCTAATATATAACATACATGGGTAGCACCACTGCCTCACAGCAAAAAGGTCCTGGGTTCAATCACAGCATGAAGCAGTCTGGGTTCATCCTGTGTCTGCGTGGGTACTTTGGTTTCCTCCCACAGTCCAAATACATGTGTCTTAGGTTAACTGATTAATCTAAACTGACATTGACTTGTGTGTGTATATAACTAGTTCTGATGTAACCTTGTGTGTGTGCTGAGACGGCCACTGATGTAAATAAACATATATATATATATATATATATATATATATATATATATATATATATATAAATATCCCCACATTTTTCTTAGCTGTGCATATTACATATATATGTACTTTTCTTTAAAATAAATCTACATTATCTACCCACCTATATGTATTACATTAACACAGTTAAATAATTTATAGTAGCTACGGTAATTTAACAGTGGTACAGCTCAAACAAGAGATGTTGCAGTTCGAGTAGTGATCCAGCTGCTGCAAGTGTGAAGCTTGTTTTCCCATTTTGTGAGCATTTTCTCCAGACACTCTGGTTTCTTAACACATCCCAAATATGTGCATTAGATTTCGGAGCAAGGCTAGGGTTATGTAAAGGTTATACAATAATACTACAATAATGTCAATGAAAACTCCCCACAATGATAGAACTCTGCGCGTATCTGTATGCTTGTGTGTGTCTAACCAACACGCAGCTTTAACAGATTACACAGACGAGTGCATGCTCAATGTGTTATATACAAAACCACATACTGCTTTAATAAATAGCAATAGATAACACTTAAAGTCAACCATGTGCTTGTTTATCGTCCATAGAACATTTACTGGTGAAATGCTTGCTGTGTCCAAAACTGTTTGGTTTGCTATTTTGTAGCTGCTCAAAAGGGAGTTATATCTAGAAACCAATAAATGTAATATTTCTAACTATCTATGTAATAATAAAGTATTGTATATCAATATTTGTGAAATATCAGCATATAACACTATTATACTATAATGATAATGGTTGAACAATGAAATAATTTTATCTCATCTAATGGTTCTTTTTTGAAACCTTTATAGCATATATTTGGCATGTCACTGTACAGTACATTAGATTGTTCTATTTTCTACTGTAACCTAGTCAGTGCTAAACATGTATTACAGTTTTATGGTAATATATTGGGTATTTAGTTGGACATGTACATTAAATCTATGTAATAAAAATATGTTTATGTAATAGTATGTTATAGTAGTATGTAAAAAATATGTTTATGTAAATGTATCCCTGTAATGCTTCACACCTCACACAGACTCTTCTAACTCGGGAGCCCCTGGCAAAATGGAGCATAGGGGGAGAACCCACCAGGGATATAGGGGCATTGCTGCCCCAATGTAGGGAAATTGCAAAATGGGTGATGACTCTATTCCTCATGCTCTGGGAACTGAGGATGGTTGGCCTTGATACACAGGTAAGGACACATGCTTATGCCTTGTGCCCCACAACTTAACGCAAACATTACTCAGATCCTCACCTTGCCAGAGATGGAATGCAAACCAGGGTGATTCTACAACATGAATGCACAATTTGTCTGGCAGGTTGTAAAGTGCAGATACTCTAATCTTACTGGGTGCCAGTATTGGGGTGAACACTGGCCTAAAATTGGCGCTATATATGCAATGATGTGATGTGTGTGATCTCATTTACTGAACATAGGATTCAAACTATCACAAAACTTACATACTTTGACATTTTAGCTAACAAAATAGTGTCTAACAAAATAGTGAGAGCTAAAAATCCTAAGTGAGACCTAGCTATCTACTGATTACTACAATAAAAGAGCAAGAGTGGTAAATCATTTGCATTTCCCATTCCATATGGGTACCCTCCTGTGTTAAGTGAGTGCCACTAGAGCTGTTCATCGCAAGTGAAATAGGCCAGCAGCTGCAAGAGTAGCAAAAGAACCAGTCGTTTTGACAAGCAAACATGTCATACTATTTGTCATACATCGGTGAAGATAACCTCTTGTGTTTACCCGGCTTTTGTGGTGGGGAAGCTGAAGGGAATCAATCTGAGCTGGTTGCCTGGGCAACCAGGATATGCTAATGTTGACTTGCCATGAGGAGAGAGGGAGAGCTGGAGATAGAGCAAAAGAAAAAGAGTGTCTGTAGCATTCTGGGCCTGAGAGGCAGTGGAAACTGAATTAATGAGATAATTTTCACACTGTGAGGGTGGCAGTCAGGTCCACCACTTCATCTTCCCATTGCCTCCACACCATCAGTTACGCACTCAGTCACACACAACCATTTCTATTTTCCTATAACCATTTCCCACTGCGCTATGAGCATAGAGCACCTGAGCAAAAGATAAATAATATAAATTCGAACCACCTCAGTCGACTTGAAAACAGTCAAAATGAAGTCATTTTCTAGAAATCCATCTGCTGCAAATGTGTTTTCATCCTGCCTGTCTCAACACTGCATGTTGTGTTTACTGGTCAAACATCACATTGTCTGTCAGTCCAAAGGGAAATGACCAGCTATTGTGGATAACATATGCCTCCCTGCTTTTTATTTCCATGAGAGATTGATAGATCTTTGAGTTTGATTCATGGAGGTACTGCCTCTAATTCAAGCCAGTGACACAGCGAAGCCTGTAGAGAGGGAGAAACATCGAATAAATCACGTCTATTGAAGAAACATTCTGCCAAACCAGTGAGCGGTTTCCCTCATTTTTCTTCCCCTTTATTCTGATTGCATTTTTAATTAGGGCATGTGTCACGGCCAGGCAACTGAGGCGCAATTTACATTTTCATTTTTATTTCCATGCAAAAGTCGGCACTTGCTATGCTAATTAATCAGTAATTGTAATGAGCTGTAGGAGGATAAATCTGGAAAGAATAATGAGAGTGGAACAAAATGGGGAGGTGGAGGGTTAGGCTCTCCAGTCTTTCCTGCCTTTTGTGCCATCTGCAAATGCATTCTCATGGTAAACTAGTCTATTTCATGCCGGGCTATTTTCTATGGCACATATAGATTGCAGATGTTCTATTTTGTCATCCACTCTCCAGCATAATTAGACAAGAATAACAAAGGCTGTGATGGCATATTCTGCATGTTATTTGTAATGGCAGAGCACAAGGATGAAAGCCAATCAACAGAATGCTTTGACAAACCTCCTATTACATTGAAATTACTCACTGTGGCACAACAAAGTGTGCGCAGAATTGAAGTCTTGCCATATTCTGTTTTAGGCACACAGCGGTAGGTCCAAAATGGTCTTTTTTACACAATGAAAGATACATTTAAATATAAATATGTATATGAAAGAGAAACTAAATGTTTGCTGAAGTAATGCATTAATGATTTAAACTGTCTGTTCATATAGTTTTGCTCAAGTTAAATTAAATAATTAGCAGATGACTTCCAATAGCAATGGGTTAGTATCATGAGTTAGCTCATGTCTTATCAAAAGCTATAGATACAATGTATAATTCATAAAAAAACATTAATCAAAAAAGATTCTTGAGTGTGTTTACATGGGCATTAATAAATCAATAATCAATTGTAGCAGTTATTGCACTAGCCATTATGTGAGTTCTCTTATACACTGAATATTTCAAATTCTAATATTAGAGCAATGGTGCTCTCAAGTTTTAACATCTAGTCTGAGCTCTGTCATATTTCTCCATTTCCTAAAAAAATCTTAATCTTCATATACGGTTCAAAGTACTGTATAAAAACAGCTTGGAGAAAGATGCCCTTACACAATTAGCTTTTTTTGCATAAGGAACCAAACAACTAAGGCAACCAAAAAAGCAAACAAACATATATCAGTAAAGTGCCCCAACAGCAGACTGTTTAACAAGCAATAACAGTTAAATAACAAAAAAGCATGGTGTACATTTACATTGACATTTGTTCATGCTGTACTCCTCAAACTTTGTATAACCTTAAACAATATGCCAAAATGTGAATACTAGCAACAGTATTGTTGTTAATTTGACACACTGTTTAACATGGTTATAAAAGCTTGCACTTTGAGATTAATTATGGCCTACATAAAGAAAAGGTGCCCTCTCTGGAAGAAATGGGAGGCGACTGCAAAAAAGCAAATATATTTATTCAATCAAACAAGGCAGAGAGTTGGGCAAAAACAGTTCAATGTTGAAATCCAGAGCAATCATTATATTAGGTAGATAATCCATCACTCAAGACATAAAACAATGGAGGATTATTAAACTCACGCAACAGTGCAGGGACATTTAATCTTTGCAAAGGAGTATGTGATCAAGTGGTGTTTAAATGTCCATGATCAGAAAACATGGTGCAGTACTCACACTAGGAAATCCCCCAAAGTGTGGTTCGGTTGGCTAGTGTGGTCGCTCCAAGTCGTGCATGAGGCTTAAAGTGATGTGCAAGCTCCAGTAAGCTGGAAGAGGTTTGCTCAAGCGTGGTTCACTGTGTGATCACAAATCATGACCCAGTGTGGAAAACAGCATCAGCTGCCTCTGTAGAAATCTTCTTATAAATGTAACATGAGCAGTCCAAAATTGATGTGCCACATAATCACTACATTTATTACAAGGCTTATGAGAGGGCCATGTGTCAGTATGCCCAAAACAAAACAAAAAAAGCTCAAACGCATGTGATTAACTTGAACACTTACTGTATGTATAACCATGAAGGCCGTTGTGCTGTGCGCTAAATGATAATGATAAAAGCATGCCCAAGCACCTTTCAGGGAACCCAGTGTGAAGGCAAGTCAGCAGGGAAGTGGAGAAGAGGGACAGTTGTGCACTAGTAAGGTTCAAGGCAACTGGGCTCAGTGTAAGTACGCCCTTAGTATATGCTGCACAGTGTTATAACTCCAGCCAGTAGCATAATGGAGCAGCTGTGGGGGAAGTTTAATGGCTTCTATTTTTCAGAACACCTTGACAAGGTCTGCATAGGTATAGAACGTGATCTGGGAACATGTGAACATGTGAACGTTTGATTTTGGATCTGGAATTGATGGGGGTTGGGGAGACGTAAACATGGGAGGCCAGAAGTATGATGGTGGTGCAGAGAATGTGCAAAATGGCCACATAGTGCAGCATATTTGAAAAGAAATACAGGGAGAGTATAATGACTGAAGGCCTCTGGACCCACAGGGTGTCTGTCCATGGCATTGTGGTACATTTGGCCCACATGGTGCTCATCCACAATACTTTATACAAGGAGTTGGCCCATTGTACTAGACCATTGTTAATGTAATATTCTTCAGAAGTTGATTAGTGGCTCACCAATGGCTGTGTTTGCATGTATTTCTCAGCACATTGGCTGCTAGACCTGATCGTGCAGGGGCGAGAATGTGTTGGACATGTGAATACCAGATGCTGGCAACTTGCATAGCCTCTGCCTTGGGATTTACTGATACAGAAGGAGGTTGCCATGATCTGGAAGTGGAAGACTCAATGACAGGTGCAGCAATGCGTGGTAAGGTGTCAATTTACTGGAGGTGTTGGCCATTGTGCCGGAATCAATTGTACAGCAGCATTAAGTGAACACCACAATTCAATTCTAGCTATGTTCTATTTGCGTAGCTGTTGTACACTGATGTAGACAACCAATAGGTACACAAACCATATTGTTATAATGCTGGTTGAGTGATGACTGAAGATAAAAACAGTGTGCTTATGTTACTGTAGTGCTTAACAATGCTCATTTACAGTTTGCTAAAGATCATATGGACAACCCAGAAGGCTAGAGGAACATGTTTTGTCAATAAATGTTTTTGAATGAGAAATGTTATGTCTGGAGAAAGGAGACAGAAGAACCATATCCCATCCCAGAGGTTGTCATAGTTTTGAGGCTTTGGCTCGTTTTGCTGCATTTGGGCCAATATGAATTGATATCATTGCAAAAGATGAAGAACATTTTCAGGACATCTGTCTGTGAACTGATTCTCATGAGAAGGTGAGTCATGCAGCAATACAACTAAGCACACAAGTTAATGTTTTGAAATGGCCCAAGTCATGATTTGAATCCAGTGAGATAGAAATGTTGTGGAAGCAGTGCATGGAAAAGAAACCCAACAACATCGCACAGCCCTAGTGGTTCTGTATGGAGGAATGGGCTAAATTCCTCCAAACTGATGTGCAGGATTGATCAACAGTTATCATAAATGTTTAGTTGCAAATATTTCTGCACAGTGGTGTCACACCCAAATAGAAAGCAAAGGTTCACATAATTTTGCCACTCGCATATATATAATATTGGACCATTGTCCTCAATGAACAAATATAACACAGCATTTTTGTCTTATTTGTTCAATTGGATTCATTTGATTTACCTTTATGACTTGGGAAAATCTGTTGTTGTTGTAGGTCGTGTTTATGCAGAAATCCAAAAAATACCAAAGGGTTCACCAAATAAAGTGAATTATTGTCTGTGGGAAGATACTGATTAAGTACAGGCATTTCTTATTTGTATTTTATTTTCCTTTCTAAACTGCACACCTTCCTACCTTGTTTGAAAGTCATGGAAAAGGTATTGCCATGGTTGCAACACTCCTTGTTAGTGCAGTATGTGCAGTAGCATCTCCATAAATTTGTTTGCTTGCACCTCAAGGTATGTTGTTGTTTTTAGTAGGCAAGCACTTCAGTAGTAATCAAGCTGATTTGTGTAAAAAAAGTAATAATAGCATAAGCAAGTCTGCTGTTATCAGATTACTCAAGCAAACTCAGTATTGCAGTTACATTGTTATTTTTGTCCGGAAGTACATTATGTCTGTTTCAGATTTCTTAAAGTAGATTATAATACAATCATTCAGTGTGTTAAGCAGATTTTGCAATGGCCAACCTTGGTCCATGATATTCCTCTATCAAGCTCTAGCATCTCCATTTGCAATGAATAAATACAATAAATATGCTTCTAAAAATATATCCTGATTATAGCACCGTTGCTTAAATGCAACTGCAGCATCTACGTTTTACAACAGCACTTCATATTCTCATTAAGAAAGGGCCAATAATGCCTAGACTAAAATAAATTTACCCAGGAAAAAACAGAGCCTGTCCTCAACAATTTCCTTTCTTAATTTCCCTGTAATAAATGCCCACAGAAGTCTTGGAAATGTCAAGTGCTTAAATAGAGGACTCTCTCTCTTTAGCACTGAGAAAGGACAGAGCATGTAGTTTGTCAACTCTATAAGAAATGAGTAGGGAAAAGCCATATTTAATAAGAAAAATCACATTTAAGACATTGCAGAGGCTGTACAGGGATCAGGCAACTCTATTCATACCAGCTCATGAGGTAACAAGTATTTTTTCTATTTAATTGTGCGTGTGCGTGTGTGTTGGGAAAAAAGTTTTGTCCCAGCAGCAGCCTCCATATATGAGAAGTGTTTCCTCACTTTTGCCAGCACACGGAAACAATGCACATTTAAGTATACAGAAAATGGCCCCGCTAACATAGCCACTGGCACCAGGCTGCACCACAAATGGTCTACAAACTCAACTGTGAAGCTGGTCTGCTGACTCTTATGGATTAAAAAAAGTTACTGTTTATTTTTAAAGAAATAAAAACAGAAAGGTGTCCCCACATTGTAAAAATGTCAGCGCTTTCTATGATAGTGGGGTCATGTTTTCCCCACAATGTAATACACACACACACACACACACACACACACACACACACACACACACACACACACACACACACACACCAATTCAATTAGTTAATATTAACTAATTAATTCTACACCTAAACCTAACTTTGACCTCAGTGACCTAAGGCAAACCTGTTTGACTCGTTTATATTGTCAAAAGAAAGATACAGTTTTAAAAAATAGTTTTTCTTTTTTTCTTATGGGGATCAGCAAAATGTTTGCAGAAGCTAAAAAAATGGCAGCTCTTTTTATGCTTGTGGGGACCTTTGGCTAACCCTAACCCTAACCTTCAAACACACATTTCCAGCTTGGACTGTCTGTCAGCAGACATCTTCAGGTATGTCATCAGCACAGATGGCTAATGGCTTGGCTCTCCAGCACATGCTGGGTCTGGAATTCAGATGAACATATTTAAAAACATGCAACATAAGTTGAATGTGCAAATGAAAAAATGACTCGAGAAAACCTTTGTAAATGGTGTGAATTAAATCAGCTCCATTTTGTGGTATGGTGTAATGCCTTGGGGGACCAGTTCACCCCACATATTTTTCCAGTTCTCTCACAGATATATACACATAGGTTATGTCCCAATGAAAGTCTTCCCAGCTGTGTTGGCACAATGCTCCGAGCATAAAGTGGTCTTGTCAGATAGCAGGGTAGAACAGAAGCCTGAGGAAGCCAGACGTTCAAAAGTTCATGCGCTCATAACATTACAGGTCTTAACAACACCTCCAGAGTAGAGTGAAGAACCTAAACACACCCACTTTGTCCCAACCCCCAGAAGCGAACAGAAGTTTAACCCTATTCTTTTGTCACTATACACTTTGTTTATATGTATACACTGACAGTCAAAAAAATAGGTCAGATGCCTATTTGCACCAATGACTAACACAAAAATCTTCAATCCACCAGAGTTGCTCCCTCTGCACTCCTCCCTTCTCACCTTCTTTTTCAATTTATAATTGTCAGTATCCTCATCCAACAAAATTTTTAAGACATATATTATTGGAAAACTTTGCTCCTTTGTTTTACCTCAGCATCACATTAGTGCTAACAATACTTGTTTACTCAAAAACTGCAATCTAGCCCAATTCCAGTGAAGTTGGGATGTTGTGTAAAACATAAATAAAAATAGTTTTAGAATGTTAGAAATACTTTTCAACCCATATTCAATTGAATACACTACAAAGACAAGTTATTTAATATTCAAACAGATAAACTTAACTGTTTTTGCAAATATTTACTTATTTGGAATTTGATGCCTGCAACACGTTCCAAAAGAGTTGGAATGGGGGCAACTGGGAAAGTTGAAGAATACTTAAAAAACTGTATGGAATATTCCACAGGTGAGTGTCATGTTTGGGTATAAAGGGAGCATCCCCGAAAGGCTCAGTCATTCACAAGCAAGGATGGGCCGAGGTTCAGCACTTTGTGAACAACTACATGAGTAAAAAGTCCAAGGGTTTAAGAAAAAGATTTCTCATCATGCAATTGCAAGGAACTTAGGGGTGTCATGATCCACAATATCATCAACAGATTCAGAGAACCTGGGGAAATCTCTGCAAGTAAGCAGCAAGTCCGTAAACCAACATTGCATGCCCATGACCGTCTATACCTCAGAGAAACTGACACTGCATTAAAACATGGACACGGACTGTACCCATCCTAAATACTGTTTTTAAAAATTGTTATAATGCTTAAAGTGATTTTATTTACACTGTGTTTGTTACTGTGTTTATAGTATAATACTTTTATTTAGCTGTATATTACACTTGTAATAAGTATCCACTTTTACCTGAAGCCAGGCATTAGGCCAAATACCAGAAATACAATTCTAATAATTCTAAAGTTTTAAATATATATTCTATATATCTAACAGTAGCAGTAGTATAATTATACGAAACATCTCATCTCAAGTTTAGTATGTCTGTGGGTATGGTGGGAGCTGTGGGGATCTGACATGTTTTACCTTGTGGACAAATTGAGCTGGTCCCCACAAATAAAGACAAACACGACTTATGTTACTGAGGCTAAGGTTAAGGTAGATATGGAACAATTTAACTACAGTAATATTATATCAATATAAAGTTCTCACAGAACTCAGACAAAGTAAACTGTTTCACTTTGAAGTGGTTGGTGGTTCAGGTCAGCACATCAAACAGCATTGCTTTGCAGTCTATCAAAACAATCTTAACAATGATCTCTGAAACACTAAAGATTCAGTATTTTATCTTACTCAGTAAAGATCCTCAGAATTGTATCTTACACTACGGGCTGTCTCTATGTCTGCCTCTCATTTCCTTTCTAACAACATCTTCATAGTTCAAAGTGGGAGGTGAAAATGCCATGTGGGCTTTCTTTCCTACAGTGAAATTGCAGAATAAGGGACATTTCCTGCTGTATTATTACTGTACTGGTATTTTGACCACATGCTTTGTAGAGGAGAGCCAGGGCTATAAAAGAAAAAGCCTCTTTCATTTTCTACCTATCTGTCTCTTTCAGTTCAGTTCAAAAGTAATTTATTGTCATGGAGGTGAAAGGTACATTATTACCAAAGCAGCTACAAAACAGTAATAAGCAGTATATACAATAAAAAGGTGCACATAAACAATATTAAAACACTCCAGATAAACAATGTACAGAGTGAGTCAAAAGTGCTGCATCGTGGATTTTTTTGCAAGGGCTGCCAAAATGGTTGTTGCAGTTTCTTCATTGGTAGTGGTCTTTGGAGGACCACTACGTGGCTTGTCATTCATAGTCCCGGTTTCTCAGAAATTGGCTATGAAGGATATAACAGTGCTGTGTGAAGTTGATGGTCTTTCTGGGTGCCGGTTGTTGCAGTTTGTGGCTATAATACAGCAGCTGCATTTCCTGGACATCTGAATGATCCATTCCATATTTAGTCACCTGTGACGAACAATCAAAGTTTAGAAATTTCTGTGTTGATAACTTTTGAACCACATGAAATATTACAAATATGATTGTGACAATTGATTTTTGAGACAATTCTGGTCTTCTCTGATATGCTACACCTTACCATTGGAAATATTTGCCCTTGATTCAGTATGGCAGCTTTCAAGATGGCGACCATGTTCCAAACATAACCTAAAATAAAGGTACCCTCACCTATGACTTCCTGGGGTATATAGATATGCCTTTTTCACTTTTGTTTCTTAACTAAGGGTGCCCTATGGCTTTGACTCACCCTATATAAATGGTCTATACATACACTGCACACAAAGATTAGGAGATATTTCAAAATGAATATGAAGTGAATAAAAAAGAAGCATTTGACCTTTTTATTAAACAAGAACATCAGAAAAGCAAACAACAAGTCAAAAAAGTTCTTCTATAATGCAAAAACAACTTAATTTAATTGGTGAAAATTTACTATGTTGCCTGATCTCGAAAGTGGTTTAGAACCATAGAACGTCTTGAAGCTGGTCATACACAGACAAGAGTCTGGGAACATCCCAAATCATGATTATGGAATCACTTTCAAGAGACTGGAATAATATGAAGACGACTAGGGAAGGGTTGTCCAACTTCTACAACAGCAAGAGATGACTGTTACTTAACCTTATTGGCAAGAAGAAGCAGGCACAGTTATGAAACAGATTTGGGGCGACAGTTTCTTGCTGCCACTGGATGACAGATATGCACCAAGACCATTACAAAATCAGCTCCATTGTGTTTGACTGCTTGCCTGGAGACCAACGATATGCATTCCATTATCTGCTAAACACAGCAGGACAAGTAGAAGGTGAACTAATGAGCATCATCATCAGACCCATGATGAGTAGTCAGCTGTCCTCTTTTCTGATGAGTCGTGGTTCAGTTTGCAGCCTGACATTTATGTCATTTATGGTATTGACAATCGTCGTGTCCTGATCTGGCATGAACGAGAAACACAGGAGAATTCATGTTTTATGTGAGAAAGGGATTCCTTCAGTGGTGGTGGAATCATGGTTTGGACTGACATCAGCATTGGTGGTTGTAATGAGCTCCACATCATCAGAGATGAATTGCTGACTGCTGTCAGATACCAAGATGAGGTCCTGCACCCTATAGAAGTACCCTGTATTATATTGCAGTATCTGCCAAGGTTTCTCCTTACAACTTTTAAGGAATTCTTCCTTTCCACTGTCACCATAGGCTTGGTCAATTTGGGACTGGTCTTTTAAGATAACAATGTTGTAAAACTGCTTTGAGACAATGCTCCATATAAATAAATATGAGTTGACATGACCCTATGCTGGATCACTTGGAAACAACTATCTTTTTATGGACAATAATGCAAGACCCCACCATGCACATCTTGTAAACAACATGCTTCAGGAGGCAGGAATCAAAATGCATGAACTGACCTTCACACTCTCCAGACAGAAATCCAGTTGAACATGCTCAGGATGTACTGGGAAGCCATCTGGCAAACCGTCCAATGCCTCCCACAACATTTCTTCAACTGGAAGATGCCCTAGAGCAAGAGTAGCAGAGGATTAGAACTGCTGGACAATCTGATCCTGTCCATATCTTATCACTGTCAGTGTGTTTTGGCAGTCTTGGGTGATCATGCACCATGTGGTAATCTCATCCAGTATAACATTCTTCTGTTCTCCCCATGAATAAATCACTTGCTACTCAATCAACATAGCAAGTTTTCATCTGATTTGCGTAATCAAGCCACTTTCTTTGACTTTTCATTGTTTTGCTTTTTTAAATCTTGTTTAATGAAATAAAATCAAAGCAATATTTTTTAATCACTTCATTTTTATTTTGAAACACCCCTTAATATTTGAGAGCAGTTAGCTTTGTCTCCATCACTGAGCCTGTCTCAGCCTGTCTCGACTACCAAACTGTGATTGCTGAGTTTGTATTTAGTCAGTGTTATTCTCAGTCTGTAGTCTTTTATGCCAGTCGAGTGATCACCAAATATGTAGTTTCAATTTAGGGTCTGAAGTTTGCTTTGTTCATTTTGTGCTTTCAGTCCAGTGTGTGATGTATTTTGTTGTGGCTTGGTTATAATGACTATGCGTGTGCTGTGTTGTGCGTGTGTGTGATCTCGGTGGGGTGAGTTTGTGGGTCACTGGGTTTGATGTGATACACTTGTTTCTGGATGGTTGGTAGAAGAGGGCATCATTCTAATTTAGCTCTGCAGGCTATGCAACATACCCATATTTATACCTGACAATACGCAAAAATAGTAAGAACAAGTTAGACCAGGAGAACTGCTAGTAATTAGGCCTGATCATGTTTTTCCCCAAAAAGCATCAGTTCTTAAAAAAGCTGAAAGCAGTGCCAATGGCACAGTTGGAAAGGTGATTAAATTAAATAGACTTCTTGATGATGGTAAGTAATCATACATATCATTTTATATTGGATTGGATTAACCGTACAGTCTTGGCCGACTCTCCGTTACTTGATGGATCATTGATCTCCACACATTTCTGTCTTTCATCGATGTGATGTATCGATGAAGTATTTCGGCAGAATAGTGGAGTAGTTTTCCATTGATTTTTCCACCCCTCCCCATTTATCCGGGCTTGGGACCGGCTTGCAGCTGTTTCCAGTTCCAGTTTCCGGCTGGGGTGTTTGCATACACAAGTCAATGACAATTTAGAGACACCAATTAACCTAACACGCATGTCTTTGGACTG
>JAUZST010005143.1:0-15794 GCA_034779995.1 Parotocinclus haroldoi
TCTCTCTCTCTCTCTCTCTCTCTCTCTCTCTCTCTCTCTCTCTCTCTCTCTCTCTCTCTCTGTCTCTCTCTCTGTGTCTCTCTCTCTGTGTCTCACCTTCTCTCTCTCTCTCTCTCTCTCTCTCTCTCTCTGTTTCTCTCTGTTTCTCTCTGTCTCTCTCTCTCTCTCTCTCTGTCTCTCTCTCTCGCTGGCTCGGTTCTAACAGGATTACACTTCCGCAGGGGAGAAACGGCGGGACGGCGCCCTGACGTCAAGAGCGGCAGAACCAGAGGGAAGAGCGTGAGGAAATTCGCTCCGTCGTGTCACACCGCGTTACCAGGCTCGACGGCTTAATTCCATTTTCAGCGCGGGATCGTGAATCATTTCTGCCGGGCCCCTGATTAAGATGCTAATTGTCCTTTACTTCAAAGCAGAAGGACGTTTTCAGGATCGCCGTCCTGCCGGAAGATTCTGTGGAGTCCGTGAAACCCTATGTCCTTCTTTTGACATTAAACAAAGCCAGCCTGTGTCCTGTTTACGTTTCAGAGCTTCCAGAGATCCAGCAGAACCTCAGCTTTCCTTGTTCGTGGGCAGATTTTCTTCTGATGAACCTTCCAGATAGTTTGACGGCTCTTGAGGCGAAGCGGTTCCGTTCTATAGTTCCTACACTGCTTCGGTCCTAACGGTCGAGGAACTGAACTTATAAAGAGCTGTTTATTGTACAGAGGATAAACACGAAAAAGTCGATCTTTATAACCTTGCTTTTCTTCAACAGAGCCAAAACTTCTTATACTTGTTTTTTTATTAACTAATTAAACACAGGGGTTGTTTTATAATTAAGTTTTGAAGTTGTGAAGACAGAAAGGCAACCCGAAACCTAAACACGTGGCCATTTTTCTCGGATCGAGCCTCAAAACTAAAGAAAAAGCACAAGCCACGTCATATTTAGGACGAACCGGGATTCAAGAGAAGCAAAAGCAGAATAAAGCATCCAGAGGAACAAGCATCAGGTGGAACCAATCAGAGAACTAAACGATCAGTCCTCTGAGTGTACGCTGGGTCAACTAGCACATAATCAGGCAAACTCCAGAGTCCTAATCTACGATCGAATCGATTTTTAACCACAAGGCTACTAAGACTTTTATTTCAACAATGTGATTAAAAAAAGAACAGATTCAGTGTTTTTATAAACAGTAAAGTGAAGATAAACTTTCTGCTCGATATAAGAATGATCTCAGTAATTATTGTTAAAAATAAAGCGCTATGTGTAAACTATCTAAGAACAGGGAACTTCATACGGAAAAACGTCACCTGGTCTGATGAGTCTCGATTTCTGCTGCGATGTTCGGAGGGTCGAGTGAACAACGTGAAAGGAAAAGAAAGAAAGAAAGAAAAAGGAAAGGAAAGAAAGAAAAAAAGGAAAAAGAAAGACGAAAAAGGAAAAAGAAAGAAAGAAAAAGGAAAAGAAAGAAAAAAAACAAAAAGAAAGAAAGAAAAAGGAAAAGAAAGAAGGAAAGAAAAAGGAAAAGAAAGAAGAAAAAGGAAAAAGAAAGAAAGAAAAAGTAAAAAGAAAGAAAAAAGAAAGAGAGAAAGAAAAAAAGTAAAAGGAAAAGAAAGAAAGAAAAAAGAAAGAAAGCAAAAGGAAAAGAAAGAAAAAGGAAAAGAAACAAAGAAAAAATAAAGAAAGCAAAAGGAAAAGAAAGAAAAAGGAAAAGAAAAAAAGAAAAAGGAAAAAAGAAAGAAAAAAGAAAGAAAGAAAAAAAGTAAAAGGAAAAGACAGAAAGAAAAAATAAAGAAAGCAAAAGGAAAAGAAAGAAAAAGGAAAAGAGAAAGAAAAAAAGGAAAGAAAGAAAGAAAGAAAAAAGTAAAAGGAAAAGAAAGAAAGAAAAAAAGAAAGAAGGCAAAATGAAAAGAAAGAAAAAGGAAAAGAAAGAAAGAAAGCAAAAGGAAAAGAAAAAGAAAGAAGAAAAAGGAAAAGAAAGAAAGAAAAATAAATAAAAAAAGGAAAAAGAAAAGAAAGAAAAAATGAAAAGAAATATAAAAAGGAAAAAGAAAATAAATAAAAAAATAAAAAGAAAGAAAAAGGAAAAAAAATTAAGAAAAAGCAAAAGAAAAGAGAAAGTAAAGGGAAAAGAAAGAAAGAAATGGTGAAAAGATGGAAAAGATACAAATGGCCAAAAGGGTTAAAGAAAATAAATATGCAAAAGAAAGAAAAACACAAACAAACGAAAGAAAGAGAAGAACAGAGAAAGAAGCAGGAAAAGAAAGAACAAAGGAGATAAAACATTAAAGAAGAATAAAAAAAGAAAAGAAAAGTCTGGATTTCTCCTGCCTTGGATGAAAGGTTCAGACGGCTGGTCCCTTAATAGCCCACAGCCTGCCTGAGTATTGTTACTCACCGTGTGGTTCTCTTTAGGAGCAGAGCGTACCAGAATCCAAGTCTAAACATCAAACATCCCTCCAAACTAATCATCCATTTCCTCTCTAAAAGACGACGTGTGATTGATTCGACCTTTTTCTTTCTCTGCTCTCTGGTTTAAAAGCTTCTGATCATAAATTAACTGCTGCTCAGCTTTTCTTTTCTTTTGTTTTGTTTTGATTTGCATGCTGGCACCGAGGTGACATCACTGCGACTACGCTCTCATTCTCCGTCGTAAAAACACAGACCTCGTTATGCTAATGAGCTCCGGGTGACCGGAGGCTGATCGCTGTAATTCCCCGATTAGTGATGGTGGAAATGTCATTCTTTCATTCGAGTTTCAGACTGTGAAAAGATTTAAACATTTTTTTAAAAAAAGACGACGAAGTGAAGGTCAGTTTCCTGAAGGTCGGTGTGTGTAGAGAACGTCGAGAAGAAGCTAGGATAATCAATTCTTTTATTCTGTGGAAGCGGCTGTTAGACCAAGTGTAATGAAAAGAATGAAAAAGGAAAAGAAAAAGAAAAAGAAAAGAAAGAAAAAGAAAGAAAAAAGAAAGAAATTAAAAGAAATAAGGAAAGAAAAAGGAAAATAAATTAAAAAAGGAAAAAAGAAAGAAAGAAAAAGCAAAAGAAAAAAGAAAGAAAAAGGAAAAGAAAGAAAAAAGAAAAAGAAAAGAAAGAAGAAAAAGGAAAGAAAGAAAAAAGAAAAGAAAGAAAAATGAAAATAAAGAAAGAGATGAAAAAGGAAAAGAAAGAAAGAAAGAGAAAAAGAAAGAAAAAAAGAAAGAAATGATAAGAAATAAGGAAAGAAAAAGGAAAATAAATTAAAAAAGGAAAAAAGAAAGAAAAAGCAAAAGAAAAAAGAAAGAAAAAGGAAAAGAAAGAAGGAAAAAGGGGAAAAGAAGGAAAAACAATAAGAAAGAAAGAAAAATTAAAAGAAAGAAAGAAAAAGGAAAAGATGAAGAAAGAAAGAAAAAGGAAAAGAAAGAAAAAGGACAAGAAAGAAAAACAATAAAAAAGAAAGAAAGAAAAAGAAAAAGAAAGAAAGAAAAATTAAAAGAAGGAAAAAGGAAAAGAAAAAGAAAGAAAGAAAAAGGAAAAGAAAGAAAGAAAAAGAAAGAGAAAAAGAAAAAAGAAAGAAAAAAGAAAAAGAAAGAAAGAAAGAAAGAAAGAAAAAGAAAGAGAGTGGGCATTGACTGGACATTGTTATTATTTTTGTATTTATTTTTTAGCCTGCTGTGCTGTAAATATAAAAGAGTATTTTTTTTAATAAGAACACGTACAAACGATACATAAATGCTTCGTAAACCTACGTCTGATCTTCCATTTTCTCCCTAATCCCGTCCGTCGTTTTGGGAAAAATCACTCCTTTCGTTTCTGCCGATCGTTTCCACCTTGCGATTCGTTTTCCCGTTTTCCACACGCCGAACAAAACATGCACTCCACTGTACCACCTCTTCTCAGTCCGTGCACCCCGTCTCCAAACCCCTGAGCTACGTACAGGCGATGCCACCTACAGGAGCCTGACGTTACTACCACCTTAAACGTGCAGTATACTGAGGTACACTGCCCAAAAGTAACCTCTGAGAGCCTTTTTATAGGGCAGCACTACAGGGCCTCGGTTCTCGGCGGGTACGAATGGACTGCCGACCCCAAGCAGGTCGGGTCCAAATCGGTGGTAGACCCTCTGCCGTCTGTGGGTCTGGGCAGGAATCTGTTGGGAATTTGAGCGACCTGCTCTGGGAAGCACGTTGTTAGATATTTCGGACACTTTGTTCTTATTATGCCTTTATTTTACAAACTAGATACAAAATGTCATAAATAAAACACATAAGTTACATGTACCTACATTAATCAGAGTGGAGAGGAAGAAAAGGGTCACGTTACACTCTAAGAGCAAAGGATGAAGAGCGCAGTAGGAAGCGTTATTGCATCGCGTTCAGTGTCGTCCGTTCTTTTTTTTTTTTTTTAAATAGGAAACACATCACAGAGAATACATTCAGTATTTACATTGCATATGTTTCGAGCCTTTTCTTTTACACCCAATGACGTTCGTCTGATATAAAACAGCGAGTATTTACGTACATATTAAAAAAACGAGTTCGGAATAAAAAATACGCAGATTAGATTCGGTGGTTTTCCTCTTTTAACCACTAGGGGCGCTATCACGGTCATTTCCTAACGCAGCTGAATTATCAGGTTTGAGTATCTGTAGCCACTCTCGGCCGTTTTGACCTGGAAGTCTCGGAAAAAGGTTTTCTTTTGCGAGTCCTCTGTCTGGCTGGAATGAATCCGACGTGCCGGTCGTTTGGTAACGGTTCCATTAAACGGTAGCGCGACGATGATGACGGTTCCTCAGGCGGTCTGATCACAAGCAGGCAGAGGGAATCCTGGGTAATCACAGTGGACATGCTGCTGGGGAAACAAACAAAGAGGACAATCATGTACAAACTTGAAAGTCCAGAAGTGATAACTTGGGGAAAAAAAGCTAAAAATTAAGAAAACCAAGGCTAACGTGAAAAAAATGTTATACGCGGCTTGTTTTTGTTATGTTTTGAGAACTAACCGTCATGTTGGTTAATGCTAATGTCCACCATCAGGAGAACAACAATAACGTGCCTGGCACAATAACGTGAAACACGGCGGCGGTAGTACCACGGTTTGTGGCCTTTCGGTGCGCGATCATTAAAGGTACAGCGGTTTTAGCAAACTCTAAAGGAAAATGCCTCCGAATCTGAAGAGGGCACGGGACACGAAGTGACACATTTTCTCGAAACGGCCGAGTCAAAGTCCGGACCTCATTACAGCACAGGAGTGCTGTGGAACGAAATAGGAAAAAGAAAGAAAGAAAGAAAAAGGAAAAGAAAAAGAAAAAAAAGGAAAAGAAAAAAAGAAAGAAAAAGGAAAAGGAAAAGAAAAATAAAGAAAGAAAGAAAGAAAAAGGAAACGAAAGAAAGAAAGAAAAAGGAAAAGAAAAAGAAAGAAAGAAAGAAAGAAAGAGAAAAAGAAAAAAGAAATAAAAAGGAAAAGAAAGAGAGAAAGAAAAAGGAATAGAAAAAGAAAGAAAAAGGAAACGAAAGAAAGGAAAAGGAAAAGAAAGAAAGAAAGAAAGAAAGAAAAAGAAAGAAAGAAAGAGGAATAGAAAAACAAAGAAAGAAAGAAAAAGGAAAAGAAAAAGAAAGAAAGAAAGAAAGAAAGAGAAAGAAAAAGGAAAAGAAAAAGAAAGAAAGAAAGAAAGAAAGAAAGAAAGAAAGAGAAAGAAAAAGTAAAAGAAAGAAATCAAAATTAAAAGAAAGAAAGAAAGAAAGAAAGAAAAAGGAAAAGAAAAAGAAAGAAAAAGGAAAAGAAAGAAAGAAAGAAAGAAAGAAAAAGGAAAAGAAAAAGAAAGAAAGAAAAAGGAATAGAAAAACAAAGAAAGAAAGAAAAAGGAAAAGAAAAAGAAAGAAAGAAAAAGAAAGAAATAAAGAAAAAGGAAAAGAAAAAGAAAGAAAAAGAAAAAGGAATAGAAAAAGAAAAAAGAAAGAAAAAGGGAAAGAAAGAAAGAAAGAAAAAAAGAAAGAAAGAAAGAAAGAAAAAGGAAAAGAAAAAGAAAGAAATAAAGAAAAAGGAAAAGAAAAAGAAAAATGAAAAGAAAGAAAGAAAGAAAGAAAAAGGAAAAGAAAAAGAAAAAAAAGAAAAAGGAAAAGAAAAAGAAAGAAAGAAAGAAAAAGGAATAGAAAAAGAAAAAGAAAGAAAAAGGAAAAGAAAGAAAGAAATGAAAAGAAAAAGAAAAAGAAAGAAATAAAATGAAAAGAAAAGAAAGAAAAAAGAAAGAAAAATGAAAAGAAAGAAAGAAAGAAAAAGGAAAAGAAAAAGAAAGAAAGAAAGAAAGAAGGAAAAAGGAAAAGAAAGAAAAAGGAAAAGAAAAAAAGAAAGAAAGAAAAAGGAAAAGAAAAAGAAAGAAAGAAAGAAAAAGGAAAAAAAAGAAAGAAAAAGAAAAAGAAAGAAAGAAAAAGGAAAAAAGAAAGAAAAAGGAAAAAAAAGAAAGAAAAAGGAAAAGAAAGAAAGAAAAAGGAAAAAAAAGAAAGAAAAAGGAAAAGAAAAAGAAAGAAAGAAAGAAAAAGGAAAAAAAAAGAAAGAAAAAGGAAAAGAAAGAAAGAAAAAGGAAAAGAAAGAAAGAAAGAAAAAGGAAAAAAAAGAAAGAAAAAGGAAAAAAAAGAAAGAAAAAAGAAAAGAAAGAGAGTGGGCGTTGACGTGGGCAAAGTGACACATTTTCTCGAAACGGCCGAGTCAAAGTCCGGACCTCATTACAGCAGGAGTGCTGTGGAACGACCTGAAACGGAAGGACCATTCTGAACGTGCAGGACGGATCAACAGTTACAGAAAAGCTTTCAGCTCCAGCCGTGGCTGCCCCAGCACAGGTTCACATACTTTTACCACTGGCAGATATGTTACACTGGATCATATCTGCCATCAAATGATTGACCAAAGAACATTATTTTGATCTCATTTCTTTAACTGGGTTCTCATTGTCTATATATATTTCTATTTTTATATTTAGTGCAGAAAAAAAGACTCTATGGGTCCTAAAATGGTTAGTAATGACAGCCAACCGAAAGGAAAAGAGAAAGTGAATAAGCTCGGCTTTCAGGAGTTCACCAACGGAGTAAGCGTTTTGATTTGACTTTTCACTTTTCACCTTAAAAAGGGAAATTAGCGGATATTTTCTTCCCTTTATGATCAAATTAGCCTTGTTTTAATGAGTTCGAGACTTTGATTTGAGACTCCAGGTTCATGTTAAATCTTAACGATCCAGTACAGATCACATAAAACGTGCCGGTTCACGATCTATTTATCTTACGATGGGTTTGTTTGAACCTTTCCGCGTCATAAACATTGTAAATCCTGTATAATAATATATAGAGTAACTTCTCCGGGGGGGATTTCACGAGGACCTGGAGCAGATTCGCTCCATTTCCTTTATTCCTCAGGGTAAGCATTTGCTCTCTCCTGGTCGTTTTCGTGTGTGTATGTGGCTCTTTAGAAGTCCCATCATACCTGGTTCATGTGTTCTCTGTTCGCTGTCCCAGGTCACAGTCCTGAAGATCTTTGTGTTTCCCATATCAGAGTCCAAACGTTATTAAAGACTGGCCCGACGGCGTCCGGGAAAAACACTCTCCAGCAGAAAAGAAAGTCAGTATCCGAGGGTCCGAGTGAACCATAAAAGACAACCTGAAGGGAAGTGACTACTCTGATTACTCAAAAAAAAAAATATATTAAAAAAAAAATAATTCATTCCATCGTGCTTTTAAAAGTCCACGGTGGGTTTAGGTTTAAATTCCTCTATCTGTATCTAACAAAATGTGTCGGAAGCCCAGTCCATCAAAAGTGCTGCGAGTCCGCGTGTGTCCGTGTCCCGTTAAAGTGCGCCAGTAGGTCGGTAAATCCGCTCCGTCTTCATACGTGATTCAGAACGTTCCTCTCCTCTATCTGCCGGATCCCAGTTCGGATTTCCTGCAAACTGCTCAGGATTTTCTTCTGATGAACGCTGGACGAGATCCCGATCTCGATCAGATCTCTGCACAGAAAAGACAAGGACAAGGGCAAGAGGGGACATAATGTGAGCCCAGTGATTTTGACCATGGCATGATTGCTGGTTCACACACTGAACCCTGCATCCCTAAAACAGAGAGTTAAAACGGGTCTGTGGTGGCTTAGTGGTTAAGGTTAAGGTACTGGACTATGGACCAGAAGGTCCAGGGTTCACAATCCCACCTCGGCCACAGCTGGGCCCCTGAGCAAGGCCCTTAACCCACAGTCGCTCTGGATAACGCCCCATAATGCCTTGCACATGGTATGATCCACTTTCACTCTCCTAGTATTTCGCTGTACCTAAAAAGGTTCTTTCTTCACGGTCTCCAGTCAAGACTCCCACCGAGGCCACTTTAGACAAATCAATTAACCTCTTGACCAAGCCTTTGGACTGTGGTAGCCTAGCAGTTAAAGGTATTGGACCTTCTGGTCCAGTGCTCAAATCATATCTGATTTCTTAAGCAGGACTCTTAACCCTGCTTTGACGTCTGGCGGACCAGGAGTAAACCAACCCGGGCACGGATTTAGGACATGCAAACTCCACACAGGTGGAGTCGCAGGGGCGGTATCGGCCACGTTGACCGCTGCCCCACGTGCCCATGTGCAGAAAGCTGAGCCTCCAGTCTGAACCTGCCTAAAAGAGAGCCTGATTAAAGAATCTGGATTTCGGCTGAGGCACCAGATGGTACAATTTGGTGCCAATGGCATGAATCCTTGGACCCGACTTTCCTGTCCACAGTCCAGGCTGGTGAAGGTGGTGAATTCAGTCCATTACTAACCAAAGCTGACCCATGTTCTAAACGTGACAATGAGTTCAGTGTCCTCCAGTATCCGGGAGTAGATCTTTGGGATGTGGAGCATGGAGCAGAACCTTAAAGGAAGGTTTCTAACATCATGACACTGTTTTGAGGCCCAACGTCCAGTCTGGATTCCAAGATTAAGCTGTGGGACGTACGTAGCGCGCCGCACGATTGGGTTTCATCAAACAGCGGGTTCCAAAACTGCCCGAACTACTGGCACGGGGTACAGATGGGACACTCACTCTTGAGTCATGTGTACGATGCTCTCCAGACTGCAGCGTCCAGATTTAACGAAGTTCTCCCTGTATTTCTCCAGACCGATCATATTCAGCCAGTCCTCAGCCGAACCCGGGGAGGGCGGCGGCTCCACTGAGGGGGCGCGGTTAAGGGTCGACGGGTGAGGCCTGGGAGGGAAGACATTATAAGCAGACAGCACGGTCACGCTGGTGTCCGTTTAAGCAACGGGACGCGAGAGGGAGCGCATTTTCACGCCGTCAGACCTGTTCGGGTTTCCTCCGGTCCTCTTGAGCGTGTTCGGGTTTCGGATCAGTTTGTCCAGCATGTTGACGATCTGGCTGAATTTGGGTCTCTCGCCACGCTCCCTCTGCCAGCACTCGAGCATGAGCTGGTGCAGCGCCACCGGGCACTCCATGGGGGCGGGCAGCCTGTAACCCTCCTCTATCGCCTTTATCACCTGGGAGACGAAGGAGAACGGGGTTTTGTGTGGTTTCTGTGAGGCACAGAAACCAGGAATAACAAAACGGATCAAATTATACGAGGGGAAATCAGAAAAAAAAAAGTTGGGATGGTTTGGAAAATGTAAATTTAAAAAAATTAACAAGGTGGGTTATTTCCTGTGCAGGGACGTCCCTGGTAGGTAAAGAGGTCGTCTCAAAGCCAGTTTACGTGGCTCTAAAATCTCGGGGGTACTTTTTTGCATTAATGCTGCATCACAGAAGAGGAAACGACCTTTAACGAGGGTCCGGACCCGACCCCGGACCGTGATAGAGCCTGGTTTTTAGACTTGTTCCTCATAACCGTCTGGATGCTCCTTTTTTCATCTTTGGTTTCAAAAAAGATCTGTAACCCTGATTGCTGAGCACCATCCCCGTTTCCATGGTGACGGTCCATCCTAGATGCCCCTGAGCCCAGAGGAGTGGGCGGGGCTTGTGGGCGTGGTTATAACACGATTCTTGTTTTTGGTACAGTAAAGTTGTAAGCGGTATTTGTGAATGTAACTCTGTATTGATAAAGGTTGGATAAGGTAATCCCTTACCCACGTGCTCCCATCAGATACTGATCAATGACGGTTCTTGATGCAGTGCCGTCTGAGGGAGGGGAGGGAGATCATCACCCCTCTTCAGTATGGGTTTTTAGGAGTGAAATTGCTCCAGATTTCTCTAACTGTTTTAATAATATTATACAATGTAGAGGGAGAAATATAATGCCTCCGGATCCAAACCCCTTCCGATCTTCATTTGAGGTACATTGTTTCCCTCAGATTGCCAAGTCCAAGTCCACAATGACAGAAAAACCACAGTAGAAGTAAGGTAGATTGTTTTGGCATGCGCTATTCCTTGAGCAGTACGAAGCTTTACGTTTGATTTCCTCTCACGTCCCGTCACTTTGTTGACGTATCACAGACAACGCTGTGCTGAACCACCTGTACTGAATCCTATCAGTAATCACCCCCAAACCCCAGCGATGGAGCCCGGACGCTCAGGACGATTTTCCGATGTACCCCAGAGGGCCGCGATACTTAAACCTGACATGTTGCTAGCTGCCTGGCGTTTGACGAATGCTCGTCTGAAGCCCGAACTGTTCCCCGTTGGACGTATTTTGCACTTCATAGCCAGCGGGAGCCCTGGCTTTTCATACTCTATGCAGCGTGAGGTGTAGGGAGCCGTTTGGGATTCAGGCCTTGTCCTAAACGTTTCATCCTGTGTTTTAATATCCAGCCGTCTGCCACGGCGCCCATGTGATTCGCACCTGGGTGAACTCCATTGATCTTCTATCACTCGGCTGATTGCAATCAACAACAGGCAGGGCAGAAAAAAGGGACTTCAAAAGCTCAGTAGTGCAGGCTAAATGAGAGCCATTTTAAATGTTCAGTTCACAGTTGGCTGAGGGATAAAGCTGTTTACAGATGGGGGTCTTAAAACGGACCGTCACACGAAAGTTTGGGGACTTTTGGCCAAAGTGCGTGGGCTGAAACGTGCTGACTGGTGACATGTCAACACTCAAGCGTCTCAAACGTGCAAAGACGAATCGGGGAAATCAACCAAAATCATGACCGCAGTGCGCTTAAGTGCACTTCATAATCCCACAGCTGCAGGAAAAGCAGGTTACGTGTTCGCGTGCGCTGGGGTAATCAGATCACGTGACTGTACGCCGACGTCTAATAAACAAAGTTCTGCCTTACAACCTGACAATCTCACGGAAATATGCGATATAAGTCTTCACACAGTTCTGTGCACCGTTTGATTCCCGGGGTTGCCAGATCCCACGTGAAACACCATCCAGAGTCAATGCGCCAGGAACTCTAACAACGACGGTCTTCAGGACTAAATCTGGCAACCGTATCTGTTAGGTTAGGCTTGTGCGCATGTGCAGAGCAGGGAACTAACTAACTAAAATCGGGTAACTGGCATAGGCTAATGCTACATGCTAGGATAAATGTGGTTGCTGAGCCAAGCTAAGGCTCTCTTTATCGGATTTCTTAATCAGATATTTTCCAGACAGGACAATAACGGTTAATATAATAATATAATATAATATAATATAATAATTGGCCACTTAAATTATAACAAATGCAGATGTGACTACAATCGGATTATTAAACGCACCTGAACGCAATCAATCACAAATCACAACGTTATACCACACGACACTCCTAAAGTTCAGTCATCAGGTGATAAATAACAAAGCACAAGTATTTTTTTTAGTTATATACACACCTCTCACACTTAATAAGAAACTTTAAACGTTTAGAAAAAAAGACACCCTGTTTCAAATAGAGGTTTTTCTTAAGAAATGCTTTTTCTTTAACTACATCTAGTTTATTTATTTAATAAATATACCTAAGCTTCAACCTTTACTTGACTGTTTTTTTTTAGCAGTTTTTAGTACTTTGTTGAAAGTATAACGCTAACAAAGGTCTTAAGCGTCTTCCCCAGATGATCTCCCGCTACCAGGTTATATCCCTCTGATATCAGACCTTCGAATCTAATCTAAGTGTTGTGGCATTAAACGGAGCAGTTTGTAATCTTTTGATCCATTTTATGTTGGCATTTTATTAAAACGTCATCGTCCCAGACAGAAGTATGTTACATTTCTATCTGCAACTGTTTAAATAAATCAGGAATAATCGGATTATTGGACTTTTTAAGCTTTTACTCCCATCTTCAGTGATGGGATTTGTAATCAGCGTCAGATTGCAATTCCTCAGGAACAGCGATTAGTCTAAGCGGAGCGGCATTTGAGACCAATTGCTTTTGTTTAGAATTCGACTCGAACATCATGACTTTTGTTTTACAGCTCATGCGAAGTCAATCCGATGCAAATAAAGGAAGAGAATCAGCCTGTGCTTGGGCTGTTTGGATCTCTTTTTCGTTTCTCCGTCTGCATGTTGAATTAGCACCTTGCTCTGTGTCCAGCTGGACATAACGAGCACCGGAGGGCGTTTATTCAACACTGGGCATGCCGGGGTGTAACAAAGCACCCCCTACCTTAAATCCTCCCAAACTTCCCACCCCTCAGGCTTTTCCCCTTTCCTCGTCCGGTACCTAATCAGAGCTCCGGGGGAAGGGAGGGGGGGTGGACGACTGCTCCTGTAGATCCATCTGCTTACCGCCGAGAGACACGCGATCTCCTCAAAAAAGGTCAAACCTAGGTGATTCTAATCGTGATTTGGGTCCAACAGGAGCACCCGGGATTGGCTGAGTCTTTAAGGGGGATAGATGATCAGAGGAACTCCCTCCAGTTTATCACTAACTCTTTTAAAACGATGTTCCTCACAGAAAGTTTGGAAGCTATTTCGATATTTCTGTCTCTGCGGAGCGTAAGATCATCAAACCGTTCCGAATCTGGAGGAATTCCAGTCCTAAAAAGTAAACTCAACAGGGGTGATCTCTCTCCCCTCCCTCAGAACCGTCATTGTTCCGTATCTGACAGGAGCGCGTGGGTAAGGGATTACTTTATCCAACCTTTATCAAGCTCTACGATACAGAGTTACGTTCACAAATACCGCTTACAACTTTACTGTACCAAAACACAAGCCTCGTGTTATAACCACGCCCACAAGCTCCGCCCACTCCTTTGGGCATCTACAATGGACCTTCACCATGGAAACGGGATTGTGCCCAGACCTTTCTGGAAGGTGTCAGAGGTCTGAAATAATTGAGTTGAATAAAATGCAAGAAACGATGTGATGTTTTAATGTGCATTTTCTATAGTATTTTTGTAGTTTTATTATTAGTAGTAGTTAATACTAGTTAGTAGTAGTTAATAGTAGTCTGTATAATGTCCTAAAGTGTGTTTCATGCTTCAGTTTTCATTCCCCTGCACAGCTTGTGTAATGATTATGGGGTTGCCCAAACCCTCGGCTTGATACTTCATCATTTCTTAGGGGTTCAGCTTTAAACCTGGTTGTGCAAACACTTCAATCTGGGGCGTGCCGCAAAGTTTAGGGGGAAAAAAAGCGTGCAAACCCCCCACCCCTGCCATCTGGTTCGAGAAACAGGTAGAGAACCACGTGCAGCGCCGAATCGGTTCCTGCAGAGATTTTTAACACGTTAACGCGAACCTTCGCACAGCAAAGTGCCTATAATTAACACGAACGACGCGTCACGCGCTGAACCGAACCGCGGAGGTGTGCGAGAGCTCTCGCAACGGAGCGTGAGGACGCGCGCAGCTGTCTCGCGGAGCGCGCCGAGGAGCGTGAGAACGCGCGCAGCTGTCTGAGCGCGGGGTGAGCAGTCTAAAGAGCAAACGGAGGTGTCTGAGAGCTAACAGGCGGGTTCCTGTGTGTGTGTGTGTGTGTGTGTGTGTGTGTGTGTGTGTGTGTGTGTGTGTGTGAGGGAGAGAGAGAGAGAGAGAGGGAGAGACAGGGTGGGCAGCGGCGGGCGGACACAGAGGAGGAGGTGGAGGAGGACACGAGCTGATGCTGAAACGCATCGAGCTGCTGCAGAGAGAGCAGCAACATTCATTCAGCACCGCGAGCTGCGGCCGAACGGACGGGGAAACGATTTAACGTGAACCGGGAGCACGGAGAGATTCCTGAGGAGGAGGGAAAAGTTAGCGTCATGCTGTGGATGCCGTGAGCAGATCGGACAGAGCCCGGAGCTTCTCTTCTCGCGCTGGTGATTTTAAGGCAACTTGCAGGAACTCGTTCCGATTTGCGTTCCGGTTACGCGCGGGGGATTGAGGACGATGGCGTTGGTCTGGCTCGCGCTCTGCGTGTTTGGAGCAGGTAAGGCGTGTTATTTTTATAAATAAAAAAAAGATGCCCGGATCCCTTTTTCTCTTTCTTCCTGTCTTGCTTTCTTTATTTATTTACTCTCACTGCGTCAAAACCAAACCAGTAACACCATTCCATGGCTCTCACCTACTGCACTGCGCTCCCAGTCCAGGAGTCCTGGGGCGCCTGGCTTTTCAGTCTCACACACACACACACACACAAACACACACACCAAAAACACACAGTACCAAAAAGTGCACGGGGCGTGCTCGGTTTCGGGCTCGTGCGAGCGTCTATTGTTAGGTCTTAGGATGCTGGATTTGCGGAGCTGCCCAAAAAAAAAAAAAAAAAACCAGGCAAGAAGTTTGCTTGATTTGTTGTGGATACCTGCTGCGGTGTGTGGATGTGTTTGAGGCGCGTGTGATCATGTTTCGCACCGGTCCTCTGCTGGTTCGCACTCCAGTTCGTTTTTTCCCTCTAATGAAAGCACGCAAACCTTCCCAGTGCCACGTGCTGAACGCAAGTTGCCGTGTTTCCCCCGGAACGCATCGATAACTGGATCAGTTGCGCCCAAACTTTTTTTTTGGCTTAATTTGTAGGCCAGAATAAACTTTAAATGATACAAGCCTCCAGCCATCTATCTACTTAACACGCTCCAATTTCTGTTCTGTCCCATATAAGAGCGCTCTTTATTACAAAAAGAAAGAAAAGGGAGAGAGAGAGGGGGAAAATAATAAGATCCAGACGCATATGCACGCCGTGTTCAAACTTAACACCGCGGGGCTTTTATTCTTCACACGGGAGATTTCGGTAAAGCGACGCTTTGCCTCTTCTTAATCATTTCGCGCGTGCCGCTCAGACGGAATAATGCAGCAGGAATAAATATTAAATAATATAAAAGCGCGGCGGAGGCGGCGCACTTGTGCACCGGGACGCCCCCGGGGTGGGGGTGGTGGTGGTGGGGGGGGTGGAGGAGGACGCCGAGGCACGGTGGCGCGGGGCGAGAGAGGCTTAACAACCCTCTCGATCCACCGCGTCGGACAGAACCACCGCTGCCGCCGGCATCCCCCGCGTCCGACCAACCCACCCCACACGCTACCCCTACGGGGCCACCCTTTTTTCTCCTTCCTGCGGGTGCTACCTGGTTGATCCTGCCAGTAACATATGCTTGTCTCAAAGATTAAGCCATGCAGGTCTAAGTGCACACGGTCGGTACAGTGAAACTGCGAATGGCTCATTAAATCAGTTATGGTTCCTTTGATCGCTCCACACGTTACTCGGATAACTGTGGTAATTCCAGAGCTAATACATGCAAACGAGCGCTGACCTCTCGCGGGGATGCGTGCATTTATCAGACCCAAAACCCATCCGGGGGGTCTCGGGCCCCCCGGCCGCTTTGGTGACTCTAGATAACCTCGGGCCGATCGCGCGCCCTCCGCGGCGGCGACGTCTCATTCGAATGTCTGCCCTATCAACTTTCGATGGTACTATAGGCGCCTACCATGGTGACCACGGGTAACGGGGAATCAGGGTTCGATTCCGGAGAGGGAGCCTGAGAAACGGCTAC
>JAUZST010005144.1:0-15794 GCA_034779995.1 Parotocinclus haroldoi
GAGGTATGAGAATGAGATAGAGGATGAGGCTTGCATGAAGTAGTACCAAAACTCTGGCATATGTCAGCAGTTTTCCTGTCATAGAAGACTGCAAAGTCTTCAGCAGTCAGGGTGGATGGTGGCAGAGGAGCTTGGGGGTTGAGAAGTGAGGAAAATTTTGTGGAGCTTGCGAGGATCCGCAGTAGATTTTTCCAGTATCTCCTTATAGAGCTGAGTCTTGGCAGAAGTAATGTAAAAAAAGTTTTCTCCTCTTTCTCTCAGCTGATCTCAGTTCTTTTCTCTGTTCCTGCACAAAACATCAGAAAGCCAAGCAGACTTCTTGTGTTTGGAAGATATGGGACATATGAGGTCAATGGAAGAGGAAAGTGAAGAGATCAAAGTGGCAGTGGCAGAGTCCAGAGACAGAGAAGAGAGATTTGCGGTCAGGAAGAGAAGATAAAGTTTGGGACGCTAAAGAGGAAGGAGGAACAGAGCAAAACTACTTTGTAAATACTACTTTGCAAAATGACTATATGCTAAGTGTACAGTCTATTTGAACGCAATACCTACATATCCTCGATTATTCTTTATTATATTTTTGTACTTTATTTTTTACTCTGATGTTAATAGCTGTGCGCTGTCTCAGCAGTTTAATTCATGTTCTACATGCATTCATGTTCTTCTCTGCAATCACCAAGAGAAATTCCTTGTATGTATAACATACTTGGCAAAATAGTGATCTTGATTCTGAAATGGGATGATTATAACATACATCAGACATTTAAGATTTAACAGTGTAGTTTTGATTATACTTATAAATGATCGTAACTTTGTATGTCATAATTTATGCAACAAACAAGATAATGTTGACCAGCCTTTTGTCATTAATATTTCCAAAATTATAACACATACACTACTCTCAAAATTAGGAGATATTAAGTGAATATGAAGCATTTACAAAAGAAGCATTTGATTTTATTTCATTAAGCAAAATCAAGGAAAGTCAAAGAAAGTTGCTTGATTATTATACAGTTATTGAGTAGCAAGTGACATATTCATGAGGGTGAACAGAAGTAAATAACAGATGGCTTACTATTGGTTGCCAGGCATGCAGTCAAACACGATTCTAAAGTCGATTACATAAAGTCTGGGTGCATATCCATCATCCTGTGACAGCAAGAAAAAGGTTGCATTGCTGCACCTGCTCCTTCCTGCCAAATAAGGTCAAGTAACAATCATCTCTTGCTGTTGTGGCAGATGGGCAACAATTCCCTAGTTTTCTTCATATTGTTAAATTAAATAAGTCTCATTTGCATTACGGAATACTTTCTCTGATTTTTCCTTTGCTTTTCTATTGTCTGAGGCCTATGATTACAGATTAGTCCTCGTTTTTTGCCACTAATTTCGTTAATACTTTTCGGGATAAATTCCTATTTATGCTTTATAAATGTTTTTATTTTGTGTTTTATTTTGGGCAGTTCATATTTTACCGACAGATGGCGATAATGTACAGTGATTGAATTTACGAATAACGCTTTAAAGCTTTTGTAAACTTTACAGCTTAAAAAGAATACAGCTTTTTAAGAATTAGTTGTTTTTACATTTTTATATAATTGTTTTTTATTTTTATAACACTCGAAGTGAACAACTGATTACTAAAATACATTAACTCCAATTAGTACAGCCTGAACTACTGAGCCACCACTGATGGGGGTTTGTCATAGTAGTTGGTTCAATGTGGTTTAAAGTCTGAACCTTATTCACATTTCAACCACTTTCTACTATCTTGTGTGTCTTTAACAGTAACCATGCATCCTAGGTCTTACTTATCTGGTCCTGTAACACAGACTCTGATTTCTGAAACACAATTTGGTTAATAATTTGGGTGCAATTGTGGAGATTGTAGCATGTATCATTGTGTAGTTCTATACTAACATTAGTATACAATTTTATTAGTCATAACCATTTCATTAGACTACATAATAACTGTGTACTCCCATGTTTTTTGGCATATTTTAACCCATAAGGTCCCACGTGATGTGTGTGTCAGTCTTGATGCACCTTTCTATTTTGCTTTCCCCCATGAAATCCTTGAATGACACATCCTGACCATTCTTTGTGAATATCAGATAGTTCATCTAGAAAATCTAGGTTCTTATGGAATATAACTGCCAGTCACTGACTCATGAAATCTATTATGATTATAAAACTCTTGTATATTATATTTATCCCATAGGAACCAAAGTTTTGCTTATAGGTGGATTATCTGAGCACACGTCACTGTAAGCTCTCATGGGTTAAAACAGTCCTTCAAAACCTTTCCTAAATATTTCTTAGCCTAATAACTTTCTGTTATATGTTTGACAGATAATTGATAGTAAACAACAAGCCAGTATATGGCTCGGAATTCTGAAACATGGATTTAAAATGCAGGTGTAACAAAGCAGCTCCCTCACCTCATTGTTCTGGCACATACTATGCAAAGTTGTAAAATGATGGTTCCACCCTTGTTTTAATCATCAGTCTGACAATCTGGCTGAGACATCTATTCTCACACTGTCACCTCTGCCTACCCACCTACCTTGCTGAAATGGCAACTTCCCATAGCTGTCTTCCCTGTCGGTGGCTGCAGTGGACCGAGCTCCAGTGGGTAGAAGCACCATTACCCACCAGACCCAACCACTGGACATCTTACTAAAAAGATCCACTTCTACATACATACAAAACCGGATGTCCCACTCATCCTTGGCTTTACAAGCATAAAACAAATATCTTCTATTCAAATACACTCCTGACCTCTCTTCTGATTTGTACACTGCCTTGCACATCCCTGTCTCATGTTAAAGGCCATCCTTCAGCATTTACTTTACCTGAAAATAAAAAAAGAAAGCTGCATATTGCATTAAGTCAAAGTTGGTCAAGGTGACTCTTGTTTTCACTCCTGTTTGTAGTATTTATGGACAAGATATCAACTTGTAGCCAAGGTTGGAACTGGGTCTGTTTTGGAGGGCTGAAGGTGTTGTCCCACAGTCAGCCTTGTGTTCCTATACTTTACTATGGACATAAGCTTTTTGCAGTGACTGGAAGAGTAAGATCACAGGTACAAGAGGCAGAAAGTAGGTTTATGTCAATTCAGGGTACCTTAGGATAAAGTTAGGGTTTAAATGAGAGGAGATATTTGACATGGTTTGAGTATCTCACAATGATGCTACTACCAGAGCCATTTCACGCGTGTCCCCCTGGAAGAGAAGGTTAGATTATATCTCACAGTTTGCTTAAGGACATGCAGGGATCCCTGGAATAGGTATACTTTTTCACCAGGCAGGGGCTGACCTTCCCAGCTTGTTATCATTGGAACTCTCTAGGAAAAGTGAATGGAAACTGAGACCAAGACCCTTGTCAAGCGTGCGTTGCTGGTGTATAAATTTAAGAGTGTATGCATAACTAGTAGATACAGTGACTGAAAAAGAACTTCAGAAAAAAAACGGAATACTTGTTTGTGTGGAAATTATGCATAAATGTCACTAAAGACTGTGTAGCAATATTAGGGTTAATATTTCCACTTATTATAAGCCACCTGAAAGGTGCAACTATTTGCATCATTAATTAAACAATGAGGGATTTTACTGATAAAATATTAAGGGGACATAAAAATGATTTATTCTACATTTCTTTATATACAAATTTGCAATTTAAAACAATGTTTTAAAACATTTTTACTTTGTAAAAATATATAACAAAAAGTATTATCAGGTGAATGGACTTATAATGGACAGCCATAAAATGTAAAATACAACATAATCACAGAAACGTAAATGTAATTGACAACAGTCCTTATATCTGACATTGCTTTGCCCAGCCATGAATTCATACCTGCATCTGCTTCACCATAGTTGCGTCATGGGGTGTGGAAAAAGGTAAGCATTAAAAGAAGTCTGTGTGGAAGGAGGTACGTGTGAAATTGCTTCACAATTCCAGTCTCACTCTTACTGCATTCATAACTGGATTGTCACAAAACTACAAAATGTTTAAACATGGATGAAATCTCCTTACTCCATCTGCAATGCAAATGAACTTGTTCTCGCTTTGGTCGGTTGATAACATACAAAGAACAACATAGCTAAACCTGATGATGTAATCTCACTGGTATGATTAGAATGTGCTTACGTTTCCACACTCACATCATGCATGTTTTCTCTTTAACTTTAAATTTTGCAATGCTTTTTTATGGAACTATATCTCAAGCGCAACATTTGTTGCAACCAATCTGAACCTCCCATAAACAAACAAACAAATAAATAATTAAATACAATTTTGGGGCATGATAGCTGCAGTAACAAACTAAAGTCATAAACCAAAGCCTAATTCTGCAATTAATTAAACTCATCATCATTTCTCCACATTCCACTGTGGGCTATCCACCCAGAATCATAGTCCATCTTCTTTACATCACAATCACGCCACCCTTCATAACAATTATTCTGGTTTTAACTGTAATGTTTCCCAAACGTGAACTATCAGCTCTCAACGCAAGCTGTGCGCCCTAATGCTCTGATAAAAATGCACAGAGATTTGTCTCTTGAATTAGAATTCAAAGGAGGGTACATGCCTATTTTTTTTTATTAAAGACTCACAATTCCATTGCACCAATCATCTTCTAAAAAATCTTACAGTTTCACCACTACTCAACTAATTTCCATCATCCTTCATCCCACTATTCTCCCATTCATCCCATCCCTGCCTTTATTTATACCATCAAACATTTATTACCCCACCAAATCTTTAAGTAATGTAAGGGTGACACTGTATGAATCCCACCAATCCCTTATCTAGCCCTACCCATCTTCGCCTCCTACACTTTATAGACACAGTATATTTAAAGTATGCATTGTTCTGCAATTTGCATGACCAACCAGCATTGTTTCTGCTTCCACTCATGTCCTCTTTATGACATTATTTTCCAATAAACAATATAGCATTCAAATGTTAAAAATGTGTCCACGAGTCCAGAATGTAGACATACCATCCCGTTTCAAATTTCCCAACTCCTGTTTGAAACACATAATCTCCAATTCCATGTTCATGGATTGTTAACTATTGATAAATGTGGTTACAATCAGCATAGTGATATAATCGACTGAACGAATCCAGCTCCCATCAACCTTAAAATTTGTGTACCCCATACAGTCTTGTTCCATGTTTCACTCTTGTAACCAGTAGTGGCAGATGTGTTCTACTGAACAGTGATATGAGCATAGTAAGGCCCCATGGACTTCTGCTTTGTTTACATAACACCCTGAAGATTTATTTCAGTCATTCATTAAAGTGGACACTATAGGTTCAGATAGCACATCAGGGAAATTAAATACCACTATGATATACTGTGCGAAATTAGATGAAAGAGTTTGGATAGCTGGGGTCAATTGTATTTACTGCAATCACACAGTTTCTTACCTCAAGAGAAATGAAGAGAATAGAATTTGTCATACTACATTTTATGCATTGGCTAGAGAGCAGAATACAACCACTACACTATTAATAATCTAAAAGGTTTACGCAGACATATTCCATCTTGAGGCAGAATGTAATGGTATAACTATAGCCAAGAGCCAAATTTCAAATGACATGGGACTTAAGTCACAATACCATTACTTTAACCCAAAAAAAACCTTCCAGTTAACAATTTCCTACAATTTCAAGATTTTCAAGATTAAATCAAGATTTTTTTCTATGGCTGCACTGTAGGATAAAGTCAGAATGGGTTGGGAAATGTTTTACAGGTGCTATATGAAAACTATCTGTTGATGACAGTTTTTTTTTATGGTGGCAATTGAGATGTCATATCATCTAGATTCACAAGTTTACTGATGATGGTAATGCTTGAGACCCGTACTCCCTCACAGCTGTGATATTTTGAAAATAGTCTACTGCTTTTTGTGCATTTAGCTCAAAGTTATCACTTCACACAGGGTAATGCAAGCCGCCTCGTTCCTGTAGGCAGACTCACCACTGTTACTAAAGAGACATATCAGGGTAGTGTCATTGGCAAGTGTAATCAGTTTTACAGAGGAGCTGCTAAAGATGCACTCATTTGTGCATGAGTCGAGAAAAGGTGTGAGTGCACATCCTAGTGGAACACATGCATTGAAGTGCTGTGTGTTTGACATGAAGGACTCTATCCGTACATACAGTTTCCTGTCTGTTGGGAAATAATGAATAATGTTTATTGTGCCAGCTTCCCATATGACCATTTTGGAACAAAACCATTGTAGTTATATACAGGCACAACGTCCACAAACAGAATTCTGAGATAGTTACTATGATTGTCCAGGTGATTAATGACATAATGTAAACCCTGCATCCTCCCATGAATGATTAGCCCTGTTGGCAAACTGTAACCAGTGGGCAGCTGGAGGATGAAAAATAAGATCCACTCAAAGCACATCATTACCACTGCTGTTATGAAAATTGCTTTTATTTTGCTTTGGCCCCCAAATAGCTTGTATGTAACAGTGGGGTTGATCACTGTCAGTAGAATTATCATGCATGGAGGGGGCATGATAGAACAGATTGCTAACCATGGCACCATGGCTGTGAGGGGAGCATGAGTAAATAATCAAAGAAATAGCCTGCTGCTGACCAGAAATGAGTAGGAGCACTATATTTACTTTTTCACATTTACTTGCTTTACTTAAAAAATATAGTTTGCACTCTTGCACTTTGTAAATTCCCTAAGCTTTGTTATATCTGTTATTGTACAGTTTATTACTTTTTACTACTAGTTTCACTGATAAATATCACTGTGGACAAACATGGACAAAAGATAATTGTTTTAATGAAGGAAAATGAGAGATATGTTTTAAATCAATAAATAGCATTCCATATAAATAGGATTAAACAATTCAAAGACAAATCACAACAGGACACATTTTTGTACATACATTTGGTAATACTTTAAGTTATGAGTGCACTTGTGAGAAAAATAATAGAAATGTATAAATATATAAATAATATGTATTGTTCCTTGAGCTTCAATACCTTGCTCTACTGAACAGAACTGGGGTGCCTGGTTTCTTAGTCCTGTTTTCATACCGGCTGAACTGTGATTGTCCTAAAGCCACGAATAACAGAGGGGTTGTTTTCCAGCCTCAGACTTGCATGTAGCATCTTCACTCCTGCCATCTTTGGAGTGAAATGAACTTCTGTTCTCATGGTCTGCCTAGGCTGCAGATGCCCAATGCTATTGTAAGAAATAAAACAAATTAGAAACAAATATGTAAACCATATATTCTAGACCAACCTGTCAGTTGACTCAATGACAATGTAAACTATCAGAGCAAATGCTATAGGCTAATAAAATACATTAATGAATGCTTGGATGCTGACGTTATGTCATTCTTTTGTCAGTACAGACAAGGTAGCATATTTGACCCTTTCTTGTTGTTCTCTCTATTACATAATTTTAGCCAGACTCTGTGTCCCATGGTAAACAGTAGTGTACTGACTGTTTATCTTCTTTTGCAATGACCCATTATGTTTTGTACTGCTTCTGTTGAAATCTGCTTTTACTGTAACTTCAACATCTTCTGTTTGCTCAGTCTTTACCACTGAATTCTGGTTCCAACGTGTACTATCATGTTTCAGATCATATAATTTGTTCACAATTTGTGTGGGTTTATGTCTGAGTGTATTTAAAACAACCAGTATTTAAAAAACACACCCCTTGAGAGCAGTGTGGGGCAAATTCAGCTTTGTCAAGAGATCTTAGAGCTGTTCTACTGATAAGAACACTTGTGATACGTAAAATGTCACTTAACCTGCATTGGCATTTATGTTTTGTGCTCAGTAAATTATTGTATCTTCTTTTGCAGTGAATGCAGCTGGATCAGACAAGCTTAATCATTGACTTTAAAAAAAAAATGTTGAGTGAATGGTAGCCATTCTCATGACAAAAATTTCGATAATTTGGTTATGGCACCAGTTTGCAATCAGAAAAGGAATGAGGGTAGACTGAAATGCACTGAGCTGTGAGTGAACTGAAAACCTCTACACATACTTGAAGAGCACTTTGTCCTCCAGCAGAGCCGAGCCAGACATAGCCAATATCCCTCTTAGTGCCATCGGGAAGGGGTTTGTGAACATCACCATAGCAACCTGTTGTCTGTGGGCAACGATGGAACCCTCATCAGCAACCTGGACAAAACAAGCAATTATATTGGTACAAGGCATGATTCTCAGCTAAACATTTAATGCATTTGCAATCTGAAATTCATTTCAAATTTATAAAATTAGCTCTATTTAAAAAAAATAGCTCTGCTTGCCATACCTCTATGTGGAGCACAGGTCTAGTGATATTGAACTCTTCAACAGCCAGTACTCTCTCCTGACTGGCCACATCAGTGATGACCGCTGCAAGATTGACTAGTTGATCATTCTCCAGTGATGCATATTGATGGTATTGGATCTGGTACTGCAGTACCTTACCTAATTAAAGAGAGAAACACTATTAAGGTACAGTTTTTAAAGTGATATATTTCTGAATATGTCAGAATCCAATATAATGTGGGTTTCACCACTTCATCACACTCTTTAGTAATATGACAAGGCCTGTTGTACAATTGGTATAGAGAGACAATTTGTACTTCTTTTATCATTTTTTAATTCTTATTAACACTAAAGATTAATGTGGATCTAGCAAGTACAAATACACCAGTGAAAGTACTAAACATTACACACATTTTTCCCATTTTTGCACCATAGCCCTTATGGTAGGGAATCTGCTTGTTGTAATTATTACCTAGGTTTAAACTTGTCTGAGAAGCCATAACAAAAGCATAAGTATGTGCAAATGCCTGCAAAAACATGCTGACTGCTACCTGAACATACAAACACATACTTTCATAAGGGGCAAGCTGAAAGATCTTCTGGGCCTCCCACAAGGTATTGGATGGGCTGCAGTGATAGTGCTTTGCCTGAGCATTCATATGTCCTGTCACTTTTTTCAGCCTGTTGTCCTCATTAGTGACAGTGACAGAGAAGATAATGTTTTCTTCAAACGCAGGTGCTGAATGGAGGGTCAATATCACAGAAAGACCTTGTTTTGATCCTCCTATGCACAAATTAAGAGAAAATGTCATATTGTCAAACTGGTCAAATTTGCAGTAATCTTAAAAGAACTAGCTAGAGCTTACAGCCTACAGTACTAATAAAATGCTTACTAGAACTTCTGGATCTAACTGATGACCGCATACCTGTTGACAATACAACAAAAGATGCAATGCTTAACAGAATGAATTTCATTTGAAGAAAGCGTACATGCAAATGCATTACAACTTCAAACAATAGGTTATATTGGTATATATAGGACATACTGTAGTTATACAACATATACAAAATATTAAGATGACTTACTAGAATTTCTGGATAAAGAAGATGTTGGAAGAGCTGCATGTACAGAAAAAATAACATATTTTAGTCATTTATAAATATGGAACATTTTTAGATTACATAAAATATATTTGTTATTCTCTTCACCTTTTTTGCCTTTGTAGGTAGAGGTGAGATCCTGTGGTTTGTTGGAACCCACACTCTTGGTTAAGATGAGAGCGCCCACCCTCTCAGTATCAATAGTCAAACCAAGTACTTGTTCGTGACGCACAATGAATACATGCACATCAGCATTCACCTCTGCAAAAGCAAATGGTATGTCATAGGCAATGTCAAGGCTACGCTCCCTGATGGCTTTCACAGGTGCAGGACCACACCTGAACACACCTATGGAGGAATAAAACATCACTTGGTAATGCTGTCTTAAGCAATGACTTATTATTATTATTATTATTATTATTATTATTTATTTACATAAATGGGACGTTGCAGAATAATGTAATACCATGTATGATATTGTTTAAACTATACTAAAGGATGTCAATTGACTTAGAAACACACAGAAAAAACTAGCTGACCCATTACATCATTGCTGTTATATATGCTATTATTCAAGTGTTCAGTGCTTGAAATTACTGACCTCCACTTCTCTCCTGTGGAGTGGGGTCCAGCACCTGCCAACCATCAAAGCCTGGTTCCAAGTCTGTCCTCTTCATCCAGCACTCCACCCACACATGGAAATTCCTGTAATTAATAATAATGAATTTTAAATTAACTACTGTGATCAAATTAATATCATTGTTTAATAAATTACAGAGTGGAGTAATGTTTAAAATATATGACTTAACTCACCAGATGCTATCATGACCACGGGCCAGCTTTTGTCCTTTCTCATTGTAGTATTCTTCGATCACAAGGTTCGCATTAGTGTCGTGAGCTGAGTTATAGTTTGTAACCACACGAGTTGGGATGCCAAGGACTCTCATTACTAATAAAACACAACATGGTGTGTAAGAAAGTGCATTGTAATTTCATTTCGCCAGCACTTAAAACACGTATCAATCAGTACCTGTGCACATAACAGCAGCAAAGACCCAGCACTGTCCATATTTGACGGGACTGAACCTAGATTTGGCCCACTGTCTGAGAATTTCTCCACTGCCTGTCCATTCTGCAGGATTGATACCATTGCTGTAGTCTTCTGTCCACTTCCCCAGCAGCACGCCACAGTCGTCATTACAGTTGATCTGCTCATGGAAAAAAATTGAGGCTGAGATGCATTGAAGACAAAAAGAAGGAATGGGGAAAAAAACAATAGTAGCATGATGAAATTCTCACCATAGCTGAAATGATTCTACTAATGTACACAGGGTCAGAGCGATTAGCATAATCACTTCTCCAATTTTTCCTGTGTTCGGGGCTCACTTGCAGCATCATCATACATATCTCCATGATACCACTCTCATACTGTAAACACACCACCAAATAATGTCAAGTTATCTCCAAATCAGCTGCAGCAAAAACACCATGACATAACTTTCCTGCCTAATTTCACCATATCTCACTATATATACACAATGGTCTTGCACATTTCCTATCAAAATAGTTTAACATAGTTTAACATTTTTATTGACTGTAGTTCAGTACTGTAAGTTTGAATATATCCAATGTAATACATTTTGGTCCTGGTTAATTTTTCTGAGAAAGAACATGAGTAACATATAACATGAGTGACACGGCATATGACATTGTTCATTTTAACTATACACTGCTCACAAAAATTAGAGGATATTTCAAAATGAATATGAAGCAACAAAAGAAGGATTTTATCTTTTTTTATTGAACAAGAACATCAGAAAAGAAAATGACCATTCAAAGAATGGTGCAAGTGAGATGCAAAAACGTTTTATTTTTAAAAGCAATACTTTTATTTAATTGGTGATGCACCATATAAAAGACTGATATCTGAATGTTTCCTGATTTTGAAAGTGCACATCCTGCAATTTGCCAGCTCTTGCAAAGCCTCTCCAACATGATTTGAAAGACCGCTAAGTTTGGATAGCCATGGAATAGAGAGCTGGTCAAACACAGCCAACAGCGGCAACGGCACTTGGAACATACCAAAGAATGATTAGCAGAATATGGGGATCACTTTCAAAAGACTGGAACAGTATGAGTGAAGATCCTACAAGAACTGCTGGACAATCTGATCCTGTCCATGCACCATCACTGTCAGTATGTTTTGTCAGTCTTGGGTACACCCTACTGAACAGTTAATGTGTGGCACTCTTGCTCAATTTGACATGCTTCTGATCTAAGCAATTTAATGCCTGCACATCTTGCTAATGTTCTGTTTAGTTGGAACAGCTTGAGCTTATTTCCAAAGATCACTAGGGTTTTTAATTGTTTTTAGACATTTTCACGAGATCTAGATCTATAAATGTATTTAATTCCAGATTAAATATATCTAAGTGAGCTTGTTCAGATTTATCTAATATTTTTGTATTTTATTCTTTATATTTTTATTTTCCAGAGTGACTATAATACTTCAGTTCAACCAAACACTGTTTGTAAAGGTGACTGCTTTCACCTGATCAAATCCCCAGGGGCTGCAGCTGATGTGTTTGGCTGTTCCCTGGTATAGTAGTCCAAAGTCATTCAGCAAATATTCTTCCCTCTGACTCTCATTCGGCAAGTAGACAGAGTCGGCTGAAATGCAGAGACATGCATTGTTTTAGTATACTAGTATACTATTAGTACTATTCTTGTGTCATATTCTCTTTAATGTGTCAACAATAAATGGACGATTTAAGGTAGATCACTGTGATTGCTTCGTTGTTCTGTTACTGTATCTTGTAAATGCATTATGCACATCACTGTAAATATATTTACAATTTACATATTGCATCGGAAAGCCGAGACTTACCAATGCACCATGGATTGCAGAGCAGTGTGAAATGGCCAATACTGCAGCTGCTTGGGTGCAAGATGGACATAAGTGACAGCTTGTAAACTCCAACAGAGGCATTAGGAGGACTGAACACACACAGTGAGACCTTGCGGGGATCCTGCTGAATGATAGGCTCAATATAGGCAGACCACTGACCCTGGGGTGGGGCTTTCGAGAATGTAATGGGAAGGTCATGATAAAGATGATCTGTAGTGAAGACAGTAAAATAAAAAAGGTTATGAATTGAGAACATGGTCTACTAAGTAGTCTCACTCCAGTGTACACTTTTATCAAAAGCTAATATAACAAACTCTTTGATAAAGGTTTACTATTTGTGAATCCTCCTTTAAGACAAAATGAAATTACATACCTAAACATATCTAAATACACTTTAAACTCACAGTTGATTTTTAAATAGTATCAGATTATTTTATAATTTCATACCATATGTTATTTCATTTCACTTTATTCTATAATTTCAAGGACAAGGCTTCAAATTGATTCAAGAATTTTAATTTGTCTTTTTCTTATTCTCACTAATTTTATTTTTTTACTTTGTCTAATTTTAATTAAATAATTGAGTTTTCTTGTATGTGTATAGGCATTTATAGTACTATAAATATTATACATTAATTTTATATATACCTGTATATCTAAATATACATTTTAATATAATACATATAGTTCTGATATAATAGCATGTATTACATTACCAGCCACTGAGTCCCTAGACTGACAAAAGTGTTTGATATTCTTAACATTGTGGGGACATTTTGATAGATCCCACAACTGTAATTGCTTGGTTACCAAAATAAAAATATTTGGCTGAAAAACAAAAGACCCTAAAGTTCTTTACTGAGGTTTAGGATAAGGGTAAGGTTGATTGAAGAGAATCACAATTAATAAGTTATAGTTCTAATTTTGTCAATGGAATGTTCTCATATACACATAATTACCATAATATGTGTGTTTAGACCCTTTAGTGTGTTTAATTATTTTGCTGTAGAGACAGAATTGTCCTCCAAATTGACACAGCATATAATGCAACAATATTTATTAAAATAATATATGTTAATTTAAACAAATGATTTTAGAATAAATAATAAATAAATAATATTACAATGCTCCTCGCTGTACAAGTAAAAATGAAATGTTGAATTTTTTTACACCATGTAATGAGCTGTAAACCTATACTGTAGTTACATTTATATGTGAAATCATGTATATGTAGCGTATGTATAGTTTATATGCAAAAGTCAAAGCATAAGTCTCGTAAACGTAAAAATAAATAAACTTAAACATACCTAATTCTATTCTGAGAACCAAACCATCTCGGTTAGGATTGATAGGTCCACTGAACAGCAGCGTGATTTGAAATGGCTGTCCTCTTCTCACTATAAGAGATGAGGACTTCAGCCCTTCTGTCCTGTGTTGTGCTTGGTTCTGAGCTTGCTCCAGGCTAAGATAACGAAGTTTTAAACCTTAACAAACAAACAAAGATAAACCAGTTATAATGATCTATAACAGTATATTTAATTTAAATAAAACATTGCAGAAATGTTACTCTATAAAGCAATTAAGGAACAGAATATATCTGTAATATTAGTTTTTAAAAAATGCATTGTGTGTGTGTGAAAATAATACATTATGCCTAAAGTTATGAGAAAATAGCACAAACTTACCTTCCATTTGTCTGTGCAGTGTCTAATTTGTCGTTTCTCACACTCTGTCATGTCACTAATCATTCCTCTCCTCTTTATATGCTGCCTCACTGCCACTCCTGCCTGATAAAATACTTCCAGATAAATTGCTTAGTTACCCAACTGGCTTTACTAAAAGTATAACACATACAGAACAGCATACCAGTGCACAGAATACCTTTTAAAATGACGTATTCAACATTGCTGAGGTCACAAAGTGCATAGGGCTTGTGACAGCATGACTAAAATGCACACACCCAGAAATATTTAGATAAAACAGACTACTTCCAGTCTTTAGGTTTGGTAGAATTACTTAAATCCATAACGTGACAGAAGCGACAGAATATTGCCTTTTAGTCTTGAGCTTTGTGTATTTTTTGTTCCATACTTTAATGTTAAAACTCTGTGAGATTAATAGGTATTTTCTATATACTTTACTTTATCTGATTTGTACAATCAGAAAACAGATGTAATCAGTGATCACAGATTATTATTATTAGTCAAATAACACTGGCTAGAAATTCCACATACAAAATACAGGTCCTGTTCTCTGTGATGTCTTTCATCTTTCAAACCAAACAGAACACCTTTTTTCCAATGCATGAGGGCAGTGTGAGAGAACATGCTCAGAACTTGAGCAGACAAGTTCAAGTCATAATAAGAAAGTACTGCATACAACTTTCAGGTGCTGGGTGAGTCTGAATTGTTTAAGGGATTGTCGAAGTTTCACTTGCACTGACTCAACTCTACCTGACAGGTTTTGCTTATTATTAAGTATACATACAGTATCTCCACAACACCCATTTCACACGTAACGGCAAACTGTTCTTTGTTTATATGACTAAAAGAAGCATGAAACAAGATGATTGAATCAAAGCAATAAAGGTTTATGGGGCACAGAGGCATTAGTGTAAGAATGGCTTCACTTCAAATACTCAACAAAACATTTACTGTCATCTCTTTGAAACAATAATATGTATCAAAGAAACTCAATTCACCAAAAGATTTACCTAGGAAAACAATACATAATTTATACATAGTGACCAATGACAATACTTTGTGGTTACTTTTAGAGTCATTTAGAACACTTTCATAACAAATATTGGTGTTCTAGAACATTTGATTTTGTATAAGAATTCTGATCTTTTAAATCAACCAAAATATAGAAGAACATCAAATAAGTGTTTTCCAAGTATTAAAACCATTTAATAATAATTGAATACATACAGAGGGAAAACAGAATAAGCATATAAATTTATAGAAACTTTATAGTTTACTACCTCTGTCAGAAGCTGTCTGATAGACCTCCGATGAATGCCCTTGTGGATACATCCATATTCACTAGGGTACCAGTATAAACTGTTTTTAAGACATTTACATTCAGCAGATTTAGTAAAGTAAGCAATAGCCCAACAACGCAATCCAACCAGAACCTGTTAGGGTATGATTTTATTTTAGTTTGTTTGTTTGTTGTTGTTGCATTTTCAGTTTTTCATGAAATGTTGCGTAAAGTCGTGTAGACTGCAAGAGACTTAGCCTTTCGGACATCCAGTGAAAGTTCCTTCCACCACCTTGGGTGCCAAGACAGTCTTGTTGCTTGTCTTCCTTCTTCCTTTCATCTTATTTTAATGAGCTAGTCGAGCCAAGCTCGTGTCTCTGAGGGTACCTAGCATGATTTTATCAGAGCCTTTAGGTTAGATGGTGCTGTTCCATTTTTGGCTTTGTTTGAATTTGTATATATATATATATATATATATATATATATATATATATATATA
>JAUZST010005145.1:0-15794 GCA_034779995.1 Parotocinclus haroldoi
CACACACACACATATATATATATATACCCAAGTCTGTGCCAATTTAGAGTAATCAAGTAACCTAATGCACATCTCTTTGGACTGTGGGACGAAACCGGAGTACCCAGAGTAAACCCACACAGACACGGGGAGGACTCCTGCTTTGGGACTGAACCCAGGACCTTCTTGCTGTGAGGCAGCAGTGCTACCCCACAGCATTCAAATAAAGACTAACCGACTGACGATGAGATTAACACATCAGTGGAGCAATACCATTTAGTAAAAAGAGAGAGAGAGAGAGAGAGAGAGAGAGAGAGAGAGAGAAAGAGAGAGAGAGAGAGAGATAATGGTCAAGAAGATCTGGGGCAGTTCGAGGCAGTTCAAAAACCCTTTCCATACAGTCCCATTGAAGTGAATGGCTGCTTAACTTCTACAGGCAAATGCATTGACCTTAAAGCCAATAAACAATTATTTCTTGAAATCTGTGACATATATGATATGTTTTAAAGCATTTGTAGTTAATGAGATGTTAACGCAGCTGTACATATTTGAAGGTTTAATTGTTGACATTTTAGGAGAAGCTGGGCTTGCCTTGCAGTCTTACAGAAATAACTGTTGCTGTAAACCAAAAAAAAATAGCGGTTAAGAAAGTGAATGACTGCCATGTATTTACACCTCAGCGCTGACTCAGCAGATCACAAAACATCCTCAGGACAGCTCGCACCCTGACTTTGACCTGTTTGACCCATTGCCCTTAAGGAAGTGATATAGGTGCATCAGGATAAGGACAAACAGATTCAAGAACAGTTTCTTTCCTGAAAGCCACAAACACTCTGAACTCACACATGATTTCAATTCTAACCTCCCAAGCCCTTTCGGTCTCTTACCCACCTGCTGTGCAATACTTAACATAATTTACTAATACTATACTAACATAATATATGCAATGTCTGTATAGAATATCTTATCTTTTTATTCTTCGTTTTTTTAAGTACATGTTTGCACCAGGAGGAAGAGGTTTTTAATCTCATTGTACTTAAGTTTACTGACAAAAAAGCCATTCAGTTAATGAGGCCCTGTGTATTTTGCCTATATCGCCTGTAGGGGGCACTGCAGGAGTGTATCTACTCTGAAAACAGGTGACCATAAACACTAGTGCAACTTAAAACAAAGTTCGTACGGTTAAGAGCTGTAACTGCAAAACACACTGCTCACAAAATTAGGGGATATTTAATTATGGCATATTTCAAATTTAAAATTCATTTAGGAGTACATATTCTTCCCAAAAAGTAAAATACAGTAAATGCTACCTGTTTCTATCCACGTCTAACCTGGACCACACCCAAGATGGATGAAAGGTACCTCCAGGATTAATACCCATGTCTCCACGAGGGTGGGTTATTGGATTGTTACTGTGCGAAACGAGCACTGCTGTAAGATTTAAATAGAGGTAAGAACTTTTTTCTTCTTGGAATGTAGCTTTTAGACTAATTAGTGTTTGGAAGATTACTTTTGTTTTGAAGTCAGTGAGTCACAAAGTTTTATGCAGAACCTGTGGCCTATTTTCATTCACATACACTTTGGTGCACCAGTACAAAACATAAGACAATATGGATTATGATTATTTTATATCTATCAACTGACTGGATCTTTATTTTTTAGCTGTTGACAATAAGAAAAACCATGTGAGTTTTTAATCTACTTTCCTCCAGTTAAATAGACATTTACCTCAGATACATACCTCTTAAAACAGACATTTTAGAGTTAATCAGGGACATCATTTCTAGACTACATGTTGTACTGGGACATGTGCATAAATAAGCCTGTTTAACACTAAATATAAAACTGTTTTCACACTAATGTGGGCATTACTCTGCCATGGATGAGAAATGAAAAACAAACGATCACTAAGGATTTTTGATCAATTGCATAATATAAACGTATGTGTGAGTTATCGTTACCTATTCTGCATCCCTTACTTCATTATAAAAAGCGCAAGGAAAAACATGACTGGAAGTTTTTGGAACGACACTACGGAATTATGGGAAATGTAGTGCCTATAGAGATTTTGCATTGGCATGTCCTGTAGTCAGCAATCCAGCATAAAAAAATGACTTTTAACCCCTGTAATTTTAGTTGGGCATCTTCGTTTTATTGTTTCTGATGGCACCCGTGTCATCATTCACTGCTGGAGTGATTAGTATATTAGCATTGTTAGCATAAGCATTCTGCTGCTGCACAACATCATGGAATAGGAACTGTGGCTCTCCATCATGAAAAGCCCTTACGCATTCAATCAACACATTATGAAATTTGATCAGTACAGGTAGCCTCAGTGGTTCAGTGGAAATCTCAGAGTGTGGGGGTTCAATCCCGACTGGGGCTTGCAATCCAGTCACTTGGGTGTACTCGCAGTGTCCGTCCCAAGTGCAAGGGTGTCCAATCTTTTTTGGTCACTTTCTAAATTAAAATAGCTCAACAAACATGAATACAGTGCTGTGCAAAACTCGTAGAGCACCACACGGTTTGTGGTTTTGGCAATGTTTTAATGACCATCAACTGCACTGACAAGACAGTCAGAGCAAACTTGAATTCGTCAGTCCATAATAATCCACTGAACTCTATTCCAGTGTTTGTGAGCTTTAGCATATCTAGGCATTTCACACTATTCCAATTCTGAAAATCCTTTTTATCCCTTGCGTCTTTGGTGCATAAAAGGGTCAATTTGGAATCCTGATGAAGCTGCCAGATGCTGCTATTGTTTAGGGTAGGTCATACTAAAGACTTGCCTCTGTAGCCTATAGAATCTGTTTTTAGTACTGTATAGACATTTCCTCTGTTTTCTGTTTACATTCGATTAAGGAGACCGGGAAATAATTATATATGGTCATTATATATATTTTATATCTAATCTAATGGTGGCCTAAGATTACTATATAATGAATATTGACTATATTTTATATATTACATTACGGATTCTGACCAGACGATGAACCTGATGAACTTGCTCTTAAGCCACTTCTTTTCAATTATAGGAAGCAAGACTTTAAATAATAGTTTCCTTTTCTTTCTGCAGCCTTTGTACCTTTGTCACTGGGGTCTGCTCGCACCATCACAGACCCCAGGCTCCTCCACCGGAGAAAGGATCTTGAATAGAACTTAAATATGTGGAAACCACTGGTGAGGCAGAATACAAACAAAACAGACTGAACTCAAGCGGGGCCTGGCGACAAGAGAATTACACACCCTGATAGCTATTACTCAACAATGAGTGCCCTCACCTGATCACATCCCATAGAAGCCAGTTTTGTAACGAAGCATGAAATCAATCTGTATCCAGAGTCTGACTGCCAGACCTCACATTATCTGAGGAGAGATATAAACCACAGTGACTCATGATGATACAGCACTGCTTCCCAATAAGCATCTCTGCTTCGAATACCACCTCTGACCAGGTGATGATTATTTGTCGGCCAAGTGTGAGGCGTTTCCTCACTTAAGGGCAAGGTCCATGTCTATATCCGTACAGGCTTACTCCATGCTGCTTGGTGTTGGTCCCGGCTGCATCTGCAACCTTATGTGTGTCTTATGGTTAACTTTCTGTTGGTTGTATCTTGGTGCATTTACCATTTACCGTTTAACAGATTAAGAGATGTTTTATGATCATTTGTCCTTCTAATCTCTGAAATTAATTAAACACTGCCATGTCAGCTTGGCACATTTGCTCCAGTTGGGACGTGCCAGCCGAGATGAGACTTAGGCCAGTGGTTTCAACACTTTGTCTGCCGTGGTGTCTTTTGGAGATAAGAATGTTGTCGAGCCCCCACACGTGCGCGCTTGTATTTTGCTACCAAACTCCACTGGAATTTGTTTGAAAAGCAATGTAATTCATACAAAACTGCGACTTCTTACTGAGCAAAATATAATACAGTCACAAATCACCTTAACAGTGAAATGATCACAAGTGCCATGCGCTATGTATATGAACGTAATCCACAGTAGCAGCGTGCTCCCACACGGCCCCTCCCCCACAGACTTAGACAAGGCAGGACATCCACTTAAAGATGGAATGTATTATATGTTTCCTCGAGCCTGAACACATAATGGATCTGGGAATTCTGAAAATGTAAACAGACGGTCAAACGATCGACTCTTCCCAGCACTTTATATATATATATATATATTTTAAAAATCTGCTCAAATTCAGATGAGAAACCTTCAGGACAATTTCACTGTCATAAAACTATTTCATTTACTTTGTTCCATATAAGGATTCACCGATATTTCTTATATCCTAAACAAACCAAAATCTAAACCCAACCACAAAGCAAAGATGCAATATTATTAGAATTGATAGTTCAAAAGGGGTTTTATATAATTTAGCTTTGTTTTTTATAGCGTTTTTGTCACATAATTGGGAAAACGAAACCGGTAATAAATACACTTAGGTGGTAAGAAGAACACTGAACATCTCACTATATTTAGATACAGTTCAATAAAAGCTCTGCCTTTATTTCGACTCACTACAAACAGCATCTACAGTATATAGTTCAACACAAAAAACAACTTTCAACATGGCATGTACATTTAGTCGAGCTTCCTTTTAGATTTGAAAATATTAATTAGTAGTTAAGGTCCTGCTCATGTGCCTGTATTAGTCCATACAGGTATGTGCCGCTTAACGTCCACGATACATTATGTGAAATTGTATTTTATATGATCTGGTTTCTGGATCTGATTTTATACTAGTTATTCTCAGTATAACCAGTATCTAAGAAATGCTTTGTCCCCACCCCCAGCCAATATATATACAGACCAAAAGAATAAAATGATTCACTGAAAATTATCATTGGCAAAACTGTCCAAAAAGTATAGCTTTTTCTCTTGGGTTACATTTATAAGTTTTTGACTTTTGGTTATGGCTCCTTTTCTCTTTTCAAGACAGATAAGCGTCTCTAAAATCGAACAGATTCTTTTTTAGCAATATAGGGATTTGTAATTGTATTTAACTTGTCCAAATTGTATCTTGACAAACCCAGAGTACCTCAGAGCAGACGAAGCCTCGCTGTGACATTTAGCGCTCCCCCAACGGAGGCCTGAACCCCAGGTTATAAATAAAACCCCATGGTTATATTTCATACTTAGCAGTTCTATGTGAGATAGAGAGAGCAGTGTACCTGTGTTGACCAAATACTCAAGACACTGCAGTGTAATCCCATATATTATTTAATATCAACATTGAACATCACGTATTGATCGTCGTATTTAAGTAATAGTAGTATTTATTAGTAGTGTTTGTTTGTAACGCAAATGTTATGTCTACAAAATGGTCGCTATTGAACCAGGGAACTCCGCAGTTGTGAGGTGACCACGGGAACTGCTTGTGCCTTCGTGGCACATATTAAAGATTATTATTCAAATAATTTCACTCTAAGCCTGATTGCTGCACATTGATTTGCTCAGCCATACACATTTGTGGAATGAGAAACTGTCTTTTATGATAGCACAGTGCATTTTCCATACATTTACAACACAGACAGGGAACTGTAAAATGTGCACGAGGCTGTGAGAATCGTATTTAGCTTATTTCCACCTCTACAGGGCATCGACTTTACAAATACGGCTGTGCCACAACAGCTTATGTATCTGACACGGTAATATTACCTAAATAAAAAGGATAGTAATCTTATCGGACCATGGATGTATGGTACTTTGCAACAGTCTTATGCCATTATTAGACATGCTGTTTTCACAGCGACCAACAAGCTGTCGATGATTGGATCCAAAGATATCTGGATCTAACTTGGATTTGTCACTCAATAAGACTTCTATCCACCAATCTCCATTCCAGTTATTGTGAGCTGCATACAAATGTCCAATAATGAGATTGAGAAGTCATTATATATGATCGTTTGGACTTATGCACATGCCTGTATATGAGTACGCACATTATGCGGCGCATACCTGTATTCTGTATTCCACTAAGTCTAAGTCTTTATCAGGTTTTTATACTGAATAGGATGTTTTAAGGCAGTTTGCCAACCAAGCCATTAAGAAGTAAAAGTCCAAATCCATATTTGAACAATGATTCGCGTTTGCTTAGACATATGCTTCTGGTAAAAGCATTAGACCTGTATAGAAATGCACAGCTTGTACAACTTTCCTTTGGCAAACAGTTTAATCAAAAGCATCAAACAAGTGCTGTGAATTAATGACAATACTTAAGACAGGCGAGGTTTTAGGGAGTAGAACCTTCACTGCTCAGCTACCTCTTTAGCATCTTCTGCAGGTACTCTGCGATAACAGAGCCCAGTCTTTTTCAGTTAGGAAAAAAAACTACAGTATACTCCAGATTATTATTAGATCCGCTTAAGGGCGTTCTTCTCCGAGTTCTGGAAGGAGCTAATCTCCCAGCGGCGAAACGTGCTGTTCCTCCTCATATTGGTGCGGCCTGTGGTGAGCTGGTAGATTTTCCTGAGGACAGCTCTTCGCAACAGGATGTATACCCAAGGATCAAGAATCTGATTACAGGAGGCCAGACGTACCCCCATCACCATTAGAGTCTTATAGTGCTCACCGTCCTCAGTAGAGCCACTTGTGACCGACATCAAGCCAAAGATCTGCAGGAAGATAAACATAGTTTTGCTCATTAGGCTGCGATAGAAACTGCATTTTAAAATCGCAATAACCAGCCACTTTGGCCAAATGTTAAATGATAACGTGATTTATTCTATTGTTTTAGTTTACTGCTTGGACAGTGGCTATCCAGTTGATGCTTCTCTTTCAGATTGCAGCAATACAATAGCATAAAGTATCAGAAAATATTTTTTATTTATAAAAAGTATTTTTTTTCCATCTCAGTTATTAGCCAGATAAAGAGTGGTTGCAGAAACTGGAGCAATCCTTCGCATACTTGGGGACTTCTCTAAAGACAGCTACGCATCACGGATATCACCTGACCTGAACGTTACAGAGATATTCATTTTGGATACGTCATTGACCAACCCTATTTAAAAAGGCAATTCCAAATGAATTAATTGTGACGTACCAACAGAGCAGCAGTTTAAGGCTTCAAACATTTCCGTCAAGTACAAACATTTATTTTATGATATTTCTTGTAAACCCACAATTTTTTCCATTACTTCACAATGGTGTTTCCAAGACCTTTTTCTTTTTCCATGACCATATTTTGGCCATTCTACTTCTATTTGTCACAATATTGCAAAATTGAGACCTGTGCATAATTTAAAGCAGAGGTCTGCGATTCGTTCCAGGGCCTCCGTCTTGCACTTTTATTATAAGGCAAACATTGCATATTGGTGAAACGTTTGTAAGGTTAAATGTAGGTATGTCCGTATATTTCCATACAATGGTACACTGTTGACAAAACTGAGAGGATATTTCAAAATGAATATGGATAAAAGAAGCATTCATTTAATCAAACAAGATCATCGGGAAAGCAAATGAAAAGTCAAAGACAGATGTTTGATTATGTAAATGAGATGCAAACTCAATTATGGTGATTGAGTAATAAGTGATATATTCATGGGATTGAACAGAAGAATGTCAAACTGTCCCAGAGTGCCCCCACATTGACTGTTCAGTAGGGTGTAGGGTCACTCAAGACTTTAAAAACACCCTGAAAGTGATGGGGCATGGACAGGATCAGATTGTCCAGCAGTTCTTGTGAGATTTATTTTATTTTGTGAGCAGTGTATAATAGTGATACAATATTATTATATTAGGAGTATTGTTTGATATGCAGTACGGATGCTCCCTAACTAAACAAACAAGGACTAACTGAGTACATTTCAGACTGTTGAAAACCCTAATGGAATTTCTTTTGCACAATTCCAAATGTGGAATTTCAAGGTTTGAAAAATGAATTACTAGTTATCCCGGGTTTCCAGGAGCTGAGGTTATACAAGTCAGTTTTGGACAGTGAATTTAAATAAGCAATGATTACAACTAAATAATTTTGAGAAACACCTTGTGTTCTTGAAGAGAAAGTGTTTAACACTGTAGCATTTTCTCTTCTTAAACGCAACAATTTGAACTAATACGATAGAAAATAGCAATACTGCAGCAGTGTGAGGGGGGGAAAAAGGCATCTGTTCATTAACAAAACATGGAAAATCAGTATGATATGGTTGGAAAAGTCCATTTGTCTCTGCCAGCTTTGCAAACCTAAATTGGGGAGCGTTTGGACAACTGTATCTTGCAGGGGTGTTCAAGTTCTGTACATTTCAGCGTCCATTTTCCCTCGATCATGAACAACTTTCGAGTCAAGAAATACAATCTCACAACTTAGTAACCACCACCGTGCTTCACAGTAAGTTTGGGGTATTTTTGTGGTCCAAAAGATCAGTATTGGTCTGCCTGAAAAATGGAGACAATTTGTGAGAATGTTGTCACATGCCCAGTCTGAAAAAATATCAGCCATAACATTAGACACATTGTGGAGGCTTAGGATTAAGCGTATACACACGTGCTTTGACTGGGTTTGATGATTTCCTCTAGACACTCTGTGTAGTTCAGCAGTGCTGAAGGATCGTGATGATCACTTTCTAATTTGAACAGACTTTCATGTGTCTTCTATGTCCTTTTTCTAATTGCTTCATATGGTCTCATTAAAACTCTGACATGATGTCTGAGAGTAGATGCAGAGATACTGCTCAATAAAATACTCTCCAAAACGGATCGTCTTTGGTCTCAAGGTCCAAACATCATAACAACATCAAACGACCTACAAGGTATTTGATTAGTCATTATTACACATTTACCCTATTTTGCAAAAAAAAAAAACCCAAACCCTGCATATAATAAATTGCTTTCAGCAGTACATCTGTTGCATAAGTCCCACACATTCTAGTTAGAAGCAGTACTACCAGACCTCTATAAAATCCTGCCAGGTGTCTTCATACTGATGTTACAAATCATATGCAGGCATGCTGTGGTGAATCATGAGCATTCCACCGTGTGTGCAGTGAAGACTGGACAAGCACAGATAGCATATTAGCAATAGCAAGTGTATATTATCTGCTCATTAGTAATAATTACTGACATGATTATATCAGACAAATAAAAGTCCTAGCTAATGGTGCATGGTATACCAGTACTAAAAACTGTGGTTTCCTAGTGGTTAATGTACTGGACTATGGACCAGGGTTCAAATCCCAACTCGCCATAGTCGGGTCCCTGAGCAAGGCCCTTACCCACAATGGCTTGGACTGTATTAATTGTATAAACTGTATTAATTGTAAGTCGCTCTGGATAAGGTAGAATGACATAAATGACTGCTAAATGACACACGTTGTTATACACATGTTAAAAGTATTGGGATATGTTGGCATTAAAAACGGTAGGATACCTCATTTCATTAACAGTGGTACTTGTGACTTGTGTTAATGTGCCACAGGAGGCAGAATACTCTGCTTCTTCTCACTGCAGGTAAACACAGTGAATTAGAGGAAATGGAAAGTTAATGACTTCTAACACAAGCCCTTTTGCCGACCGTCCATGGCTTGTAGGGAAAGTGCACACAAGAAGTGAAATATGGAATTATTTTAAAGCCATGAACACAACAAACCCAGTCTGCAAAATATCCTCAGCTGTGATCATTAGCAATTACATAATGCTTCTGTTCTCAAACGTAAATCTTTTTTAACCATTTCACTTTCACACGGGAGATAAGGGTGATAATAACAGTTTAACTGCTTTTATATTTTCTAATTACTTATCAATGTGTTAAATATCTCTATTTATGCTCACACTGGTAACTTCCAAACTGCTAAAATAAAAAGTAAAAGTAATTATAGGCAAGATCATGTTTAGAACACTTATAATAACCTACAGTTGGCTTAAACCATTAACACAAAGAACAATCTCGTAATTTGATGTGTAATTGAGTGAAAGTGATAAACCAAAGCAAATATGTAATATAAATATGATTTTAAACACAGCAGAGATCTTCTCTGAGCGTGAGCTTTTGTGAACTTGAATCACTGGGTACTGAATCGTGACTTGTGAATCATGAATGAGCTGAATCAAGTTGTGCGACTTGGCTCATTCAAGTTTAAGCAAGTGTGCCAAGTAACGAGCAAACCACGAGAACCAAGACTATTCTTTTCTAGTCAAAATGCATAGAAACTGAATTTGACAAGTTCCAAGGTGGTCAAGAACAGAGCTACCACTGCAATCCTGTTTACGTTACAACAAATCCGAGTTCGAATTATGTTTGAATTGAGAAAGTTCTACTGTATTCGCATCGTCAGATCTTTTCCTTTACAGAGTCTCCAGAGTTCCTCGAGTTGTGGGGGCTGAGTCAGCAGGCCATGGACTGTCATGTGTGTATAAATGAAGATGCCTGTGTCTACTTCTGTTATGACTAATTTCCAGAACCATCAAGTCCAACCATGTGTCATAGATACACCGTTCACAATATAGAACACTGAGTGATGGTCAGCCATTCTGACATATCGTGCAATTAAAAGTATAGAGGTTTTATGGAGGATTAAAATAGTTAATTTTTTTGCACAAGTTAGATTTTTTTATTACGCTTAGTAAAATCTGCTTTTTTTATTAAAAACTTCACCACTCCTAGGAAATGACAGGTGGACTCAACGTGGGTGGTCGGATCTGCCTCATGCATTCTGAGTAGCACCTTAATGTGATTCAGTTCTCTAATTAAGCTTTCTGATATAATAACGGTGCTAAGAAATCGTAGATCAACTGAGCCTGAAAGGTTTTGCAACTGATTTTCATTTGCAAGCATGTCAGTTTCCAACAGTAGTCAGCCAGCATTGATGGATTCCAATTCCCATGATTGTGCTTTCCCATTCCAATAATTGCAGTTTCACCATGTTCCCCACTGACTACACGATCAGCATGAAGAATTCCAAGTGCGACTGCAGAAAATTAATTTTCAATGGCTTGTTGCGCTTGAAGGCTTAAAGCATGTTGTGTATCTGTGCTGCATTCCTAGACGTGGTACCTGTACAAGATCACCATCAATGTTCCAGTCATAACTGTTTTACAACATTCCATGTTACTGTATTTTTTCATTTATGCTATATAGCCAGTAGGTAGTGAAGGATGGGCATTGTGTAACAACATTGTGTGGGACTGCGGTGGCCTAGCGGTTAAGGTACTGGACTATGGACCAGAAGGCTCAGGGTTCAAATCCCTGAGCAAGGCCCTTAACCCACGGTTGCTTGGACTGCAAGACTGTATGAGTTGTAAGTCGCTCTGGATAAGGGCGTCTGCTAATTGACATAAATGTAAACAAGATGACTTTCAGGCTTTAATTTGATGAATCTATAAAAGATGCCATTTTGGGGTGTTGCACATAACCCAAAGCCACCAACAACCCAACAATGACAGAGCAAACGCGTGTTGTCAACCTGAGAAGTTTGTCAAATGTTCTGCATTTGTGACTGCAAACCTCATCAGGTCAGTCTTAGCTTTGGCAAATCCAAGTCCCTAACCTATGCCGTTTAATTCCAGTCCTGTTAACAGATGAGAATGACCAGGCTCAAAGGGTTCATCTATATCAGTGTTGTCCACATCTGCTTAGCACATTTAATATCTTCATCTGTCATGGTAGTGGTTTTAGTAATTCTTATATTTAGTGGAGAGGCCATATACATTGGTTACCATCAGTGGGACTGCAAATGAGATTGACTTTTAGGTACCTCTATGACCATGTGAGGTACCTCTCAAAAATGACTGACAAATGTTGACTGCACAACAAATATAATGGTCCAAGGGTTTGTCTTGGTCACCACTTTTACATCTGAATTAGAGGCTTTCTAAATAAATACGAGTAGATTGTCTGTGAGGCTTAAACACATACTTGCCATAGTTGTACCACTGATTAGATATATCTGCTGTTGTTAATCTTCCTGAAGACGGTAATTCCTATAAAGTATACTCAGTATTCTACTGCCTATACAACATGTATATTGACCAACAAAATAGCCTGTCTGCCCGCATCTAACCTTACTAACCATGATTAGGCATGCCTCAGACCTCTGACTAAATCAGTTTGCTTTGTGCACAATATAGAAGCAATTTACTTACTTACTTTAGACAAGATGGGAAATCACAAGACATGTTACAACATTTTTTTTCACACTTTAAGGTGATTTTTGTAGACCAAATAGTGTCCAGGAAGCAAGGTTTTTATTCTGGTTTAATAAAGGTTAAGCTCGTACTCACCAGCAAGGGGCTCCAGCAGATACAGGAGGTGATCATGATTCCTAGCAGCTGCACCACCATCTCAATGTCATGTGACTGTGCCATCTTGCGATGACATTTAGTCTTGCGCAACCGGGCCATCACCAGAGTGATGCCACTGATTGTGTTACACAAGAAGGATAAGGCCAGCGAGGCTAAACCTAGTGACGAGAATAGCAGCATGAAGGCCATGTCTGAGCCAGTTGGTTCACCAAGTACTCTAATGAAGCACCAGGTCCATGGGTACTGATATGTGTATTCGCCCAGCTTAACAGCAGGCAACAAAGCCACGACAAGAGCCGACAGCCAGATCAGAACCACCGCTACCTTGGTGCGGGTGCTGGAGACCAGACGGGTGTGGAGAAGTGGCTGCGTCACTCCCAGGCACCTCTCGGTCGCCATGGCGCAGCCCAGGAAGAGTGGGCACAGGCCAAAGAAGACCATGCTGCCGCCCAGGAAGTGGCAGGTGGCATCAGCGTGAGTGGGCTGCTTCTGGCTCATTCCATTTGAATAGAAACGCAGCACCACGGCACCAAGGATGATGTGACCAGCCAAGTCTGTGGCCACCAGTGAGCTGGCAAAGAGCAAGAACGTAGCCTTGGAGCGTCTTCGCAGTTGGGCGTAGGCCTTGGCCAGGATGAAGAGGGCTGTGATGTTGGACAGGACACCCAATGTCATAGACAGCCCAGCGGCCGCCGGGTTGGAGGGGGTTATCACTGATCGGTTTTCCTTACGGCCCACAGCTGCCACCTCCACTGCCTGAGTGTGGTTGGAGAGGAGAGACACAGCATCCGAGTCCGAGAAGTTGCAGTGATGAATGGATAACATCTCCACAACCAGGGAGTACAGGCGACGCTTACAAAAATAAACAGCTAGAAAGGAGCAAGAGGAAAGCCAGAAAATCAGCTCGGTTCCAGCAGCAGTGCTACTCTGATTCAATATAGAAGGTGATTTACAGTTGAGCATCCAAAAGTTTCCACTCACACTACACACACAGTCACTGGTGAAATTTAAGAGTAATGTCATAAGCAGCGTAATCATAAAGTTGGCAATGGAACTTTGAATCCACCACATGAATACAGAATAATGATAATACATTGAATCATGTCTGTAGCCTATGCTCCGTACACACGCCATTATTTAATGTGCAGAATAAAAGATTTAAGTTAAAAACGAGATAATTATCCTATGTAAAATGCATAAACCTTCGCTCACTGAATGTACCAAATCAAGAATCGTATAAATAGGTACATTGTTTATGCTGATAACATTTTATTTGTATATGGAGCATAACGAATTACTCCTAAAATGAGATAATTATGTCCTGCATGAAGCTTTCTAAAATGCAGTGCTATTACTGGTGCTACGATTGCACTGAAGTCGAATACACTAGCCCACCATCACATGGACCGGGCTCGGGAATCTGTGGTGTCCTTTCTTCAGGTCTTACAGTCGGCTGTGTCTAAGCTTCAACGTGAAGTCTAAATTTCGAATAAAAATCAAACGCTCAAGAAACTGAACTTTGCATTATTGTTGGATTTGGTTGTTTCGAAAAAATAAAAACATTTTATACACTACTGGTACTATTTTATACGTTTTAGGTTAATGAGGTTAAAATTAGGGTTAGGGGTACATGCAGCATCAATTAACTACAATAAACATTATATCAGTTGGAAGTTTCCACCAGGATAGTGAGCCAGACGTGTGTGTGTTAGGTTTTAATTTAAGGGTAATAAATGGACTATTTAACCGCCCTAAAAATTAGGTTTTAGTTCATTTTAGATTAGTGTTCATTGTTGGCAATACTACCTAATTTGTCTCTAAAGTCATTTTTCCTTTTGATGTCTATTTAATCAGACCCTAATTTCTATAGCCTTAAGTTATATCATTTGCAGGAGACCTTTGCAGCCCAAATCCTCTTTTACTTAACAGTGATAGAGAGAAAAATTCCGAACAAGTCTGAACTCCTCCCGGTTGGTAAGCAAAAGTCCTGCAGTCTGTGAAATCACAGAATCTTTCTTTTCAAACAGCCTTCTGAATTGGTCATGAAAACAGCCTCTGAGCACAAGCAAACATCACGAACATCTCAACAGTAGGAGTGGACCAAGTTCTGCTCAATTTATCACCAAAACACGCAGTAAAACAGACTAACACTGTCCATTTGTCTTACGACTCAAAGAGATAGAAATCCAGCGTGTTGTCGTGTTCTTCAGTGCAGGTAAAAAATGATTTAACTTACCATTTGAAGTATTTATAGCTCACAGCCGCTTCATATCACCTAAAGACCCTGAAGATTTCTCCGTCTCAGAACAGCGTTTACCTTCGAAAATAAAACAGCATGCGCTTTTCACGAATCCTTTTGAGAAAGTCCCGCTTCTAGAGCAAACAAGACTCCCTTCAGGAACAACCAGAGCGTTCCCGTTTGAAAAATGATCCTCATCTTTATTTTCGGGAAATAGTTTTTTTCTCTAACAGACGATCCAGGCACACCAAGATCAATCCGTGTCTCTCTAATTCCGCGAAGCTCCCGGTCCAACCGCGCGCGCTCTGACTGACCAGCTGCCGTTTCAGCTCGTGCATCCTCTTATATACGCATTCAAGCGTCAATGCTGTCAAACACCACTCGAGTAAATATAGCCAGAGTATACTGCACTACTACACTACTGATGTGTACTCTACTAAATCATTCCATCTTATAGTACCATATTTAAGCTTATGCACTGAACAACCCTAATAAACAACCTACTGATGGATAAAAGTAAGAATTAAATCATATCAAACTATATAGTACATACAACAGTATAATAAAACTATGGTGTACTACACTGCCAATAAAATGTTATCATACTACTCTATGAAATAGTACCATACGACCCTCATCAACTAAATACTGCCATAGTATTGTGCTACATAGTACAATTTAGTGAAATATTTTCATGGTCAGCAATGTGTTTGTGGGACTGTGGTGGCCTAGTGGTTAAGGTACAGGGTTCAAATCTCACCTCTTTCACCTCCCTGAGCAAGACCCTTAACCCGCAATTGCTTGGATTGTAATACTGTATGAATTGTAAGTCGCTCTGGATAAATGATGTAAATGTATTTCAGTAGTACCATGTATGTTAAACGCTATCTACTATTCATGATCTAATAAGTAAGTTATGGTATTCCCCAATTTCCCTATTGTTCATAATCCTTAAAACCCTTACAGTTGCATCATTACCATAAATCAGATTGACCCTTACCCTTAAATACTTTCTACAGGTCTCTCTCTATATAGATAGATAGATGGATAGATGTATATGAATGTATATACATATGTTTGTTGTTATTTTTAATTTTATTTATTTATCGTCGCCGTTAGCATCAGTGGCCATCTCAAAACTGATCATATATACAATCAATGCCAGTTTAGAGTATTCAGTGTATACCGAACTTGCATGTCTTTGGACTGTGGGAGGAAACTGGAGTACCCAGAGTAAACCCACACAGACACAGGGAGGAAATGCAGAAAGGAATCTGGCTGGGCAACCCTGGGATCTTCTCACTGTGAAATGGTGTTGCTTCCAACCGAGCCACTG
>JAUZST010005146.1:0-15793 GCA_034779995.1 Parotocinclus haroldoi
CTATGATGAGGCCTGAATCCTGACTGAAATGTTTCATAAATACCGTTACTTTGGAGGTAACTACAGAGCTGCTGATAAACCGATCTTTCTAACATTTTGGAGAGGAAAGATTTATTTGAAATTGGTCTACACAGCACACAAGGGTCAAGATTGGCTTTCTTAAATCAGGGGTTTTATTACAGCACATAACCAAAGGTAAGGGATGAATTGAAAATACACTGCTCCTAAAAAAGGGATATTTAATTATTGGAAATGTAATTTTGAAATATTCCTTAACTTTTGTGAGCAGTATAATAAGCAGTGGTTTAGCAATACTGTAAGTGAGGAGAAATATGCAGATTTAGCTTTGGTAAGGGCCTATTTATACTCTGGCATGCTATCCTTATAAGCCATCTTAAATACCTCCAATGAATTATGTTGCCATCTGCGTTCTAAACAGCAAGTTCATTGCTTTAAAGTATGGGTGTGGTCATTAGGTGCTAGCCTTTTTTCCCCTAATATAATTGATCCTAGCAGGAGCAACTGTATCCAGGGTATGTAGTGTGTGAAATACACATTCTATGTTTTTGGTTACACGCTCAAGATGGTTGGGCTCTTTATACACCATTATACCATTGCCAAAACAACAAATTTAATGGTGGCCTAAGACTTTGCACAGTACTGTATATTTTACTGCATATATAGTATTTGAATATTAGTAGTCCTACTCTTACATGGTTTCCATGTTTGTATACATGTGTTGGTATAAAAACAAGTTCTTACTCAATTCCAGTCAACGGTTGAAGAACTTATCCAGTGTGATCTGACGCCATCTCTTAACGGACTGCACGTGAACAAAATCTAGAAAGTGGTGGGTGTGGTCACCTCTTGCTGGTTTTGCTCTTGTCAACAAAACTTTTCGGATTTCCTGACCTTTGATAAAAGCATAAATTCTCCGGGGGGATTCCAAAAATCCTCCCATATCTCGCTGATCCGCTTTGCATCCGCTAGGTGGCGACTTATGGCTTCTTTTTCTTATTCACTCTCACGTTCTTTGGTCCGATTAAACGGAATTTTGGTCCAAATAAGCAAATAAAATTACACGTATATCATAGGATTTGTTTCAGTACTTTAGGATTTGGTATACACCAAATATACACCAAATAGTGTATATGAGATTGTGGTACATGTGTAGTCTACTATATCTTGGACAAAACACTTACAAATCAGTTAAAGACAGAAATGGGACTGTACCAACTTTGGATGGGCAAGACTAGTTGTTTAATAACTGAATGGTCAATTGGTGAGAGCCACTTATTATAGTTTAGTCTTCAGTTATCTATTTACTATGATCATTAATCATTATATGACACTGAGCTGAATAAATGATGATTATCCACATTATTAATTACCAAAGAGTAATATTCTTATTTTATGAATGAATGTTATGATTTTTTTTATAATAATGTTTTTAAGTGAAGTTTGCACACCTATTGTGCCCTATAAGAAACAGGTTGCCTGCTAAACATTTAAGCACAGTGGAAAAGATAGTACAAATGTCTCCCACAGTATAGACTGAATATAAATACATGTACCTGCAGGGAGACAGAAATTCGGACACACGTCTTTTAGTGAATGCACTTGATTTCTGATTACTTCCTAAACATCTGCACATGCAGCAAGTTTTAATTCACAACTAGCAGCTAAAATATAATAATTATATATGATTTACTACCTTGATTTAGCTGTTACACATGCTGCCCAAGTTGCCTGTCACCACTCTAGTGTAGCACAAATTAACTGCTGTTATTATGGGGAAATGTGTCTACATAATAAGCATTCATTCATTTTGTGACAACAATCATGTCTGCAACAAAGGAAATATTTAGCTGTTGATTATCTGTGTGATAGCTGAGATGCATCCATACGTTAGTAAATGCACCAGATCGGCATCGGATGAAGAAACATATAAATATTCAAGGTTTTCTTATAGGGCAGCACAGTGGCACCACTGCCTCACAGCAAGAAGGTCCTGGGTTCAATCCCAGGATGAAGCCCCATGTGGATATAGCTGAAGATTATGGATAGGCTTACTTAAGACTGACTACTGATGAGATTTTAAAAACAACATACATACAGAACTACATAATCAAACATTTTCTAAACCACCTGTGTTCCAGCAAGGTCCTCCTGATTTTCAAACTCCATTCTGATTGGATCGTGTGGCGGCAAGCCCATTGGGTAAACGATCATCACTCCTCCACGCAACTGGTCCAGAGCCTCTTTTACCATGTCAACAGTAACACACACACTTGCCTGCACTTGTTTCTTAAAGAACAAAGAGAAGTATTACATAAATAGATATTCAGTAAACATTCTCATACGCAGTCAATGTAAGCAAACACTGCATAAAGCTTACTTTTGAAATCAAAGCTTTGGCTTCTTCCATAGTCTTCTTCAAAACACACTTCATTTTTTCATTAGGAGCTGTGCAAGAAAATATTTTTTTACTTGGCTGCTAAAATTTAAAACAGACAACAACGTTCAAAATTAAGCTTAAGTTCAGCTTTGTGCTCACCATGTCCATTTCTGCGTCCGATTTCATCCTTCTTGAACTCTGGCCCACCACTGGGAATGCACCTGTCTTCCCATTGATCCTTTAGATTAAGATCTGTGATCTGATCATCTGTCAGGCCTTGCATGTTGGGAGGAAGAGTGATGCCATGATCTGCAAGTTCAGGAATCTCTTCATAAAAACAAAGATGGAATATACATTCAGTAAATGGATCCCACGACATAATTAGTACATGCTACTTTATCCTGACATACTCATGGCCTTCACATTTAAGAATATAATTTTAACATTACCAAGTCAAAGCTTATGATTTGTATTTTGTCCTGCACCATAAACATGCAGCTTCACTACAACCTGCCTGTACATTTGGTAATTTCTTGTATCTTGAGGACACACAAATAAAGATGGTAATGCACCCACGACACATTTAAATCAGTTTTAGTTGTAATAAAATGACTGAGACATTTTAGTCACCAGAACACCTGATACATTATCAGTCTCTCCAAAATGAATATTTGACAGACAACCCCCCCTTGAGTGATATGCATGGTCACACAATATCTTAAACAGAAAACTAATTCCTGTATTTCTTTAGCTAATTGCATATTTACATTACATTCCACGTTAATGCTACAATGCAGCAATGTGTACATTGCTAAATTCTAGGTATCAAAAATTAAAGGATGACTAAATGAGTCTCTGAATTTACATCTACAAGGGGAGGCAATATGCTAGATGTGCTTAATATAGTGCACAGTGAGCAAACGCAGTGTTCAAAATTAAGCAACCCTAGGGCAACAGTGGCAGGGAGTTTTACCTTTCCACTGTCGCCTTAGGCTTGCTCAATTTGGGATTGGCCTTTTAAGACTGTTTAAATAGTGGAAGCACAAATAATTCTAATTAAGCAGCCTGCAGTGGAAAGAGAAAAGGGTCAGACGGGATGTATATAAGATGATGTGACAACAGGCAGTTTTGAGTGCATATTCTGTCACACAGCTCAATCTGTTCACAAGGTGTTTTCACACCAGAAGAACATGATTCCTAGTTCTTAGGAAAAAGATTTTCATAAGAACATGCCTGTTGAGGGCAACTGTCATGTTTAAATATACGCCTACACTTTTAACCATATAAACAGCATCTTAGTGCTAAAACGGAAAAACAAATAATTAGGCAGACAGTGAATTTCAGGCTTTACTAAGTCTTTTATGATTTTGAGGCGTTTCACCAACCACTGGATGGCTTATGTTAGAAAAACATTTCCTCAGTGAATGCAAACAAATAAACGTCATGAAACAGATGTAGTTCTTTAAGGAACACCGCAGAGGAAAGTCCCTTCCAACATAGTCCCTAGAACCGTTCAGTGTGAATGCACCTATTAACCGTATTGTACAGGTTGCATTACTGTTCTCCAGAAAAGGAAATACTATTTTACATAATTCAACACAAAAACTGTATGGATTACTGCAGCTGGAAAGCAACATTAAATTCATATGCATTAGGATTAGAAAGCCTGATTGTATAGCATACCCGAGCAGATCCTGTCCACCTTCAGCCTGCCGTTGTAGATCAGAGTGACCTGTTTAATGAGAGTCTCAATGGACACATCCACTGTGGTGTTAAATAGAAACTGACTCTCATCTCCGCGTTTAACGTGCAGCTGTACCATCTTTGTTTAAAAGGGACTCTGCTCAAACACAACAGCAGTTTAAATTAGACTCGTAATAACCCAAAGGAAAAAACGCAAACACCTAGCACTGAACAACTTACACTTGTTTGGTTGCCATGGTTATTCCTGACAACACAGCCTGGTACTAGAATTTTATCAAGTCTATGTAATAGCACTGCTTAAGAACTGAACTTTACACTGAGCACAGTGTTTATAAAACGCAACAAACATACACATGCTAGTTATTTTATTGTGTTTAAGCCAACTTACAAAATAGTTACTATATAACAAACAGTTCACTCACAGTCCTGCTGGTGCAAAGGCGCAAAGAAACAAACGTGACAACATCCGGCTGGAGTTACGTCACTACCATGCCGTATTGTGTGGTATAGACGTAACCACGAACCCGTATGTAAAAACCGTTGAGGTGCAAATATAATAATAATTCAATATAATAATGCAAATATTTATACATTGGAAGTGGTGCGGCGTATATTGATAAATATTACATTATGTAATCATGTAAATATTCTTTACATCAAAATCTTATATTCAAGTCTATAAAAGAAATGCTGAAGCTAGTTTTTATTCTCCAGAAGGGAGAACATACAGGTTTAACCAAATGACCTTGAAATTCAGTTATAAAAGGCAAATGATCAAATACAAAATGAGCTCTAGCTGGTCAGGGCATGGAGCCAACTGCTGGAAATGGGGCGTTTTTTTAAGGCTTGTTGGGGGGTGTTGCTATTTTAATCCGCCAATGGACTGATGGCAGCATGGTGGCTCAGTCCTGGGTTCAACTCCAGCGTGGAGTGGTCTGGGTCCTTTCTGTGTAGAGTCTGCATGTCCTCCCCGTGTCTGCGTAGGTTTACTTTGGGTACTCCAGTTTCCTCCCACAGTCCAAAGTCATGTGTGTTAGGTTAATTGGTGTCTCTAAATTGGCACTGACTTGCATGTGTGTGTGTCTTTGAGGACAGGTGATGCGACACGTCAGTCAAAGTATTCCCTCGTCACATCATCGTGGGTATGAGCGGACCCCGCATCAAGCGGGGCTTGAACCGCGAGGAAACAAGAAGATGGACTGGCATCCTGACCAGGATTTATATCTGCTTGTGCCCAGTCAATGCCAGGTTAGGCTCCAGATCCTCTCCTTCTACCCTGACAAGTAACGCAATAAAGAGGTGTGTTTTGCTTTTACTGTGGCCCTGAATTTGATTAAGCAGGTATATAAAAAATAACAGGAGTACATGCTAATATGTTAACACTAAAATGTACCTGCATTGTTTATTATCAGATTAATAATAATACTAATCATGCAGACTTAATGAGCAAATTCTGTAAAAATGAATGTTTTCGAAAACTATTTGTTTTTAATCACCTTTTTACATGTCTGTATACAGGCTGCTCTGGAATTATTGGCAGCCTTGGTATTGCTGGTTTAAAAGTCAAGCTTACACAATGCAGCATGAATGAGAACATACTGTATATTTTAGGTCATTTCTTGTGATTTCAACTTAGGTCCAGCACTTTGTGAGCAGAACAAGGAACATCATTAAGGACGTCCTCCCATCCGGCTGGCATTACAAAAGCCTCTGCTCCCGCACCCTGAGGCTGTAGCACTGCTACACTCTGCACTAACAACATAATAACACTTATTACTGCACTATACTACAGTACTTTAACATACACATTATTCATATTTTTGCATATTTTTGCAATTTCTCCATTAATATTGGTGCACATATTTAATTGTATTCACTATCCCATCTTTGGTGGTATTTGATTTTATTGAAAAGTCCAGTAGCTTTCCGGTGCCATTTATAGTTCAGAAGAGCAGGTTTCGTTTTACCTAAGTAAGTCCAGATGGATCTACGTCCTGCCTTGGAATCTGCATGCACGCCACATACCACATAGTACCTACCATTTCAGGCTCTGTGTTCTCTCTGGTGGGGCTGGCTATAGCAGACCCATTTACTCATTTTGAGAAAACATTACTTAATCATTTCACACACACACACACACACACACACACATTATTGTCAAGATAAAAGCAGAGTATATATAACATCGTACAGTTTCATTATTTATTTATACATATATATATATATATATATTTTTTTTTTCTTCAAGCTAGATCTAATAAGGTATTACACTATTAAAATATATTAATACTATTAAAAATATTGACCAGGGGTATCTTTGTGTAGTTTTTTTATCTAAAGTTCTCAGTCTCTTTAGCTCACATACAATTTGTTTAAACACTACTGCAGTGGGTATTTGTATTTGCTTAATGATCATTGCATCTGGTTTTCCACATTTTGGTATTTACAATATAAAGAATATACCAAAGTAGTTCTATTGTTTTGTAATCAAGCCTTTCGTCAAAGATGCCATACCTGAGAGTTTTGTAATTCACCTCCAAATTGAGTCCAATTTCCTTTAGCAGTGACCATGTATCTTGCGTGCGCCGGCAATCAACAAGCAGATGGTCGATGGTTTCATCCGCGGTACAGTTTGTGACAGGAGAAACCTTTGTTGTCACAAAGCAGCTCCACTTTACCAAAGTTCTCACAGCCAACCTGCCAACACTAATCAGCCACACAGTATCTCTGACATTTTTGAAAGTCCCTTATACTGTAGTCTCTCAATGAGAGCTTTACTCTCCGAGGTGCTTAGGTGCTAATGCTGGATTAATTCTCCGTATATATGTGTACATAGAATATCATGTATGTCTTTATTATTTGCATGTACCTGGTCACATCATACAGTGTTAGCACAGGGGTCTATGGGGGTCAGTATGGCAGATGAATAGGGTGTGAGCCAGAAAAATGTCGGACAGAAAGATTTAAGATACATAACGCAACAATTCCACAGTAGTTAACTTGTCCCTTTATTTTCAACAAGAAGTACTATTACAGTATTTAAAAGAAGCTCCAGTGAAGCAACAGACTTGTGGGTGTGTGTCAGATTGGGTGGGGTGGAGTGGAGGGTGGAGTGGAGGATGAGTAGGTGGGGTTGTAGTTGTGTGTTGAGGTCTCAAAAATATTCTGAGCTACAAAGGGTTTATAAATACAAATTTTGTAATAAAGCACTTAAAATCGTCTCAGTCTCTCTCTCTCTCTCTCGCTCGCTCTCTCTTTCACCCACACACACACATACAGACACACACACAGAGACACACACACACACACAGTAACATATAGGTGGGTTTAAATAAATTCTCCAAAACACATATGTTCATTTACATTTATTGCATATGCATACGTACAACACCAAGTACTCCACAAATCTGTGCAATTTGATATGAATTTAAGTCACAGCTTGAATACTAATTACTGAATTGTAGTCATGGTTTGTGTTTATACAGTTATGGCTAACAACACAAGGGTCTCTTTGCCACGGAGCTGAAGTTACAAACATCAACGTCACAAAAGGAGCTAACAGTTAAACCTTTTGGGTTAATTAATTTTATTGTTAGATGAATACACATGTAATGATAGTATTATCAGTAGTTACATTATTTCCAACAGCTAAAAAGCAAAGGAATACTGATTCATTCACTCAAATCATTCTTTAATAACTAGCTGCAGTTTTGACCACCTCATTCTTCCCTGTGTTGCCTTGTACATGTTCAAGTCTTGCCATGGTTGTGGCTATATCCTCTGAAATGGTTTACAACTATATTAAAAAAATGTCAGAAGTACATCGACTTAACAATACATCCAGAAATATATTACGAATATAATAAAAAGATCCGCACAGCAAATAATGCAGTAGTGCGTCCAAAATGTAATTGTGTTGTTTCATACTTAAACAATACACACTTAAATGTTTGATGTTTTTACTCAGTAATATGGAATATTGAAGGCAGTGGGTACCTGCTCAGCAATTACACAAAAATGTGGTGAACAGTCCAATTGAAATGCCATACCCAATCATACACTGCTCATAAAAAAAATACAGGATATTTTACTTGAGACATTTCAGTTTAAAATATTCCCTATTTTTTGCGAGCAGTATATTTAGCAACATTTTAAGTCACTTAAGACTCAGTCACTCCACTGTAAACGCTACAAAACAAACCTATGATAACAGACAACAGAGTCGTATCATCCTAGATATCACGCATTAGACTCTTACAAAGAAGATTTAGGAGCCAACTATGAAAGAAACCCTGGATATATAGAGGTATAACAATGCCTACACCTCAACAAACAATGAACAAGCTGTAAACACTGCACAAGGAAAAGATCGAACAGACCCATGCCTAGAAGAAAACGCAGTAAAAACCCAGATCAAACCAGCAATATAATATGGAATGCCCAGCAATCAGAATGCTTCTGGTAATGAGAAATTCATCACACTGATGAATGTATTTTGTACAAGAAGTAATGAAACAGCATTATTACCACGTGCAGGTAATTCCTATCGGAAATCAAAAATGTACCTTTTAATCAAAACTGCGATCGACACCAGGAAAATGGATTCACAAAACTGACCATTTGACATGAGCACTAGGTACGCTTCTACAAAAACTGAATTCTAGTCAAACAACCCAAAAGATAACCCAAAACATAAGTGCGCACATGTAACGCATATATACTGCTCACAATGAAATATCCCATAATTTTTGTGAGCAGTGTATGTACACAGACACTGTGTATGTACACCCATCAAATCACACCACACATTTCTTCACCTAACAATAAATAAACAACTTTTCTGGTGAAAGCAAAGTGAAGTACCAGTTGACTCAGTAATGAGACATTAAGCACACCCATAGCTTTAACCATGGTCAAAGACAGACACCAAAATAAGAGTTCATTAAATGCAAAACAAGGATATTGAAACGTGTTTGACTGGGTGAATCCTTCATAAACACACACACCTGTGGGGTAACGTGGGTTTGTGATGTCACCCAAGCACTTATGCCAGAGAAAAACGATTTCATCACAGAACTGAAAAAAATGGCTTGAGAGTCTGGGTAAAGTATAAGAGCTTTTCAGTGCAATACCAACATGGCAGGTATATATTAGGAGAGATTAATTATACACACACACACACACACCCACGCACTCGCACGCACACCCACGCACTTGCATGCTCACGCTCACATTTTAGACTAATCTAATTTACATTTTTCAGACCACAATGAAGGCTATCTAGTACATATATTCAAAGTGACTCTAGAGCTATAAGAATAAAGGAGACTAGTGGGTTTGTTTTGAACATACATGTACGTTTAGTGCGGCAATTCAGCACAGCAACAAAAATCTGCTGTGTGAACCAATGCTGATGATAAAAGAGCCACATTAAAACCAACTGGCCACACATACAGGCAAGAGAAGAGAATTGTTATAAAGGGAATGCAGAATCACGATACCGATGAAAAGGTCTAATAGCTGTCTCCATCGCTGTGCATTGTAGAGAGCCATTTACTTTTTGAGTGCTTGCGACCATTCATTAAAAGCCACATAATCTGCTATAGAAAATACACATAAAATTGAATATATTTGATATGAAGCATCAGGACGAAGAAAAACAATATTGCACAGTATTTCACACACAGTGCTGTGTGCATATATATTAGGTGTATATTTTTGAGAATCAGTACTTTGCCAACCATTTATCCAACAGTAAATAATTACTAAAGTCACCAATGCCTGGACTGATGAGACATCAGATCAAACTGTGTACAAATACACAACAACAGCATTTAGTCTTCCTTGAACGCTTCCACTTCAGTAAAACATTACAATATGATTCATCTTTCTGTAAAATCTGGGATCACTGGGTTTCTATGAGCTATGTTGGGGTTAGTCCTTGTCGGTAAAGGAGGCGGCAGTTTTGGCAATGTGGGTGTTGTAAGCGACGCCCAGTTGCTGTCAGAGGCAAAAGCAGAGGTGGTGAAAGCACTCGGAGTTTGTTGGAAGGTGGAGCTGGAGGACAGAGGCGGCAGTGCAGGTCCTGCCATTGTGGTCAATGCTGGAGCTTTTACTGAGCTTTTCTGGGGGTCTGAATCATCATCAAATGTTACCCACTGCCGGACAGCTTGTGGGGCAGCTGAAACTGAAGCTAGTGGTTTGGAGCAGGATGCAGGGAACGTGGAACTATGACAGAAGACTGATGCAGCTCTCTGCAGGTCTGGCTTGGCATCAAAGTCGGGCGTGAGCGAGCGCCGCTGTTGTGCCAAACTGCCACTGAATGGGTTGGTGCTACTGGGTCTGGGCTGGACATCAGACAAAAATGGGTTCGACAAGACTGGCAAGGTCTCCTGTGAGCGACTACGACATGGAGGAGGTGGTGCCAACAAAGTAGGGGTGGGGTCAGGGTTCAGAATCTGGTTTGGCTGGGAAAACAGAGGGAGTGGAGTGGAATTTAGGGACCGTGAGCCAGTGAACGAGGAGGTCAAGGAGCTGTGGAGTGAGCTGCTTCTACCAAGGGATTGGTTGTTCAACCAGGATGTTGAGGAGAACAGATCAGAGGTGAGTGAATCAAGGGGGTCCACATTTAATTGTGCTTCTCTTTGGAATCCGTTTCTTCCACTGATCTGCAGAGAAAACACAGATCAAGCTTGAGAGGCAAGATAACACAGGCAATATTATTAAAGAAATGCCTAGATAAAATAATCAGGACTGAGTAACAACTTCATGGTATAGCTCATCAATATATGGCTGTCCTGAGCACTGTAAGTTACTATATAGCTAAGAATCTGCACTGTTGCATGATGTTGTACAAAAAAAGTTTGCAAAATGTGCAACATAATTAAAACTTTATGAGATTATTATGAGATTGTTATGAGGTATAACGTACACTAACAAAACATTCAATTCACAATACTGAGTTCACATTTTGGTTTTTGTAGGTTTTTTTCTGAAGTGTAAACTTGCAACACAATGTACATTTACTTAAATATGATTTTAAACACAATCTGCAATTAATAGAAACAGAAGGATTTGAAAGACGTTGAAAATTGTTGACCTCTCCATATATAAAGAAACATTAAAAATATTCCTTTTCTATTCTATGTAAAACTATTTTTATATGTAATTTAAATGTACATTTTCTTGTATTAAATGTAAACAACCAATTTTGCAATTAAAATAAATGTATAAGGGCTTTTAAATGCATATGGGAGCATGACATATGACTCTCTGGTGTTTATTAAAAGCAGCTGTTACACCCCTAGGAGACTGTGATGAGCACATAAGAAAGTGCTCTCATTTAAAAAACTCTTTGCTTCATTTTATGGAATTGTGAGTGTGTGCCTTTGTGTTTTGGTTATCCTCACACCCTCCAAACAAAAATTAGATTTAAATGCTATACACACACGTTTTCAGGTCTCATAGTTGAGCATATTTCCCGTTTATCTGCATTCGTCTTTGCTGTTTGGTCTAGCCTGATGCTAACCAAAAACAGATTAGCAGCATCATACAAATTGCTTTCTTTCAGTTACGCAATATTGATAAACTGATGAGAAACCTGTTCATTCATTTATAACCTTGAGGCTTAATCACTGTAATGCTTTACTCGCTGGATGCTCTAGTAAATTTCTAAATAAACTTTAAATAAACTTCTAAACAGAATGCAGCAGCTCAAGTGATAACCAGAACTAGAAAATATGACCATATCCGTCTTGCTCTGCCGTCTCTACACTGGTTACCAGTTAAATTTACCATTGATTATAAAAGACTTCTTGAAACATAAAGCTCTTCAAGGCCTGACATTATCTGAGTGAACTCTTAGAATCCTACAATCCAGCTCATCTACTCCGCTCACAGGGAGCAGGCTATCAGCTGTTGTATCCCAAATGATGTTACTCACTAAACTGTTCCCAACTGGTGTCATTACTAGGGAGCCACCGTCATTTTGGTCGCAAAAAGGCAAGTCTAGTCAAGTTTATTTATATAGTGCTTTTTTGTGAGCATATTTAGACATGATGAATGGGATTTTGGATATTACGTTTGCTACCACCGTTTGGTTCTACATGCATTGTCCATTATATCAGCTGTTTACCATATAGAAGCACCTTATAATTCTTCAGCTACAGACTGTAGTCTATCTGTTTACTACATACATGGTAGGTCAGGTACTATTTGGCTGGTAGATCGCACTCAGCACTGCAGTGACACTTATATGGTGGTGGGGTGTTAGTGTGTGCTAGTACGAGTGGTTCAATGTCCACTCAATGTCAACTCCTACCTAGTTGCTCCACCTTGTAGATGCAAAGTCAGGACAGTAGCTCATCTGTTGCTAGTTTGTTTTGGTCACCCACTAGTCCTTTATCAGTGCTCATTAGGTACTGTTGTTTGGGTAATTTCTGATTGGTGAACTATTTTCAGTCCAGCAGAGTGTCTGTCTGATCCACTAGTACCAGCACAACACACTAACATCACCACCACCACCACCATGTCAGAGTCAGTGCAGTGCCAAATAGTACCTGATCTGTGACAGTCCTGTGAGGGTTCTGATCATTAGAAAACAGAGTAAAGGGGAATAAAGTATGAAGAGAAATTATGAAATGAAATGAATTATTATTAATTATATATTATAATTTGTATAAGCTGATATAATGGACAGTGAGTGCAGAAACATAGTTGGGTTTCTCCCAACCACTTTGGTGGATGGATTTGAACCTTCTGTTTTTGCTACTTGCGACCCCTCGTTTAGCACCTGGGAATTTACTATTGGGCATTTTTTCTAAACAATGCCTATTATGAGTAGAGTGAGCATCAGTAAAGGAATACAGCTAAATTATACATGAACATAAGTTGGTAACATTAGACTTTCCTTTTGTCATTTAAACTTATCTGAGGTAATTTCTTATCATACATTACATGGACAAAAGTATCTGCACACCTACACATTATTATACATATTACACATTATACCTACAGCTGATTTTATGACATCCCATTCGTAATCAGAAGACATTAAATGTGGAGTTGTGGTCTTGGCATTCTGAAGTATTAACACTTCCCTTCCGCCAGCCCCATAGCTTTAACCTTCAAAAACCTTTACCTGTCTGGCTGTATTGTGCCAGCTGTAAAGTTCTCATGGCATTTACCACACCCAGACTGCCAGCATTATCCATCACTCCACAGAACACTGCTCCAGAAGCATTATTCATCACTCCAAAAGCATTATTCATCACTCCACAAAACACTGCTCCAGGGTCCAATGGCAGCTTGCTGCACCACTCCGTCCGACACTTGTTCCTGATTAGGCTTGCATGCAGCTGCCCAGCCATATTAACCCGTGCCATGAAGCTCTTGGCTCACAGTTACAGCACTGATGGCATTGCCAGAGAAGGTTTGGAACTCTGTAGTTACTGAATCAGCTGTATTAGTGACTTTTATAAATTATACACCCGGCACTCTGTGACCTCACTCACGGCATTGGCATGGTTCCAAAACACTCCCACTTTTCAATAAAATCACTCACAGTTGGATATATACAGTGGGGAAAATTAGTATTTATAACACTTACGATTTGACGACTTTTCCCATCTACAAAGAATTGAGAGGTCCGTAATTTTAATCATAGGTACACTTCGAATGTGAGTGACAGAATATAAAAACAAAAACCCAGAAAATCACTGTGTGATTTTTAAATAATTAATTAGCATTTCTTTGCATAAATTAAGTATTAACCTACCAACCACCAATAATTCTTGCTCTCACAGACCTGTTAGTTTTTCTTTCAGAAGCTTCGTTACCTGTATTCATTTCACATTTGACAACAATTGTTGGTGTAATTACAAGAAAATGGAAGAAACATAAGATGACTGTCAATCTTCCTCGATCTGGGGCTCCATGCAAGATCTCACCTTGTGGGTAAGCAGGATTCTGAGAAAGGTCAGGAATCAGCTCAGAACTACATGAGAGGATCTGGTCAATTCCCTAAGGAGAGCTATGACCACAGTCTCAAAGTTGACCGTTAGTAACACACTACACCTTCATGGATTAAAATCCTCCAAGGCACACAAGGTCCCCCTACTCACACCAGCAAAAGTCCAGGGCTTTTTGTTGTTCACCAATGACCACTGGATGGACCATCTGTATGATCCAGAGGAGGCATGGGAGAATGTCATGTGGTCAGTCAAGGCAACAAAATAGTGGCTCCATAAGAAGCATTAAGGGCCTGGAGTGACCTAGCCAGTCTCCAGACCTGAATCCAATAGAAGATCTTTGGAGGAAGCAAACAACGGTTTCTCTACCAAATATTAAGTTCTGTTTTTATATTGTATAAAATACTTTTTATGCAATAAAATACAAATTAATTACTTAAAAATCATGCAATATGATTTTCTGTTTTTTTTATTCTGTCTCTCACAGTTGATGTATAGCTAATATATAAATTACAGATATTTCCATTCTTTATAGGTGGGAAAACTTGAGAAATCTGCAGTGTATCAAATACTTCTTTTCCCCAATCTAGGTAGAATATATAGGTGGTAAGAAATTTCACACACTGACTTGTTACAACAGTGGCATTCTTTTACAGAACAATGCTCTAATTCAGTGGGCTCTTTAAAACGGCCCATTTTGTAAATGTTTGTAAAGGCAGACCTGCATGGCTAGGTGCTTGATTTTAAACCCCTGAGACAATGGAACACCTGAATTCAATGATTATGAGGTGTCCTCCAACACTTCTGTCCATGTAATGTATCTGTAAAATGTGTTTTGGGATAACTAAAACAAGAAAATAAAAGCACCAGGACAAAAAAAAAAAACTTTGAGGGGAAAAATGACAAACTTTGCTTGAACCCATTTAACCTTTAAAATATCTCATTTATCCCCATAAGTGATAATACTGATAAACCCTTCATAATTTGGAAGAGGTTCCACAGAACAAAGAGGGTTCAAGCTAAGTTTCACCAAACACGCATATGCTACATAATTCTACCAAACATTATAAAGCACATCTAAATTATTTTGAAAATGGTCAAATGTAACAAGGTAAAAGGAAGAAATCAAGTAAAACATGGAGGTCACTACAATGTACAAGCCGACGCTGTTACGCAGGACTATGGTGTTGTGAGGACCATGCTGAGGCCAGAACTAGAATAAAATACCTGTCAACCTGAGGACTGCTCCTGCTTTAGAAAGATAAGCACACACATACACACATCAACAAGAGCAGGAAAGAATTACTGATAGGAGTGGCATGAAGAAAACATTGAGCTGGACACTTCTACTATCATCCATTTTTAAAAAATAATGTCAAAACATTCTAAATCAAATCAATATGTACAATTCTTTACTGTTTAGGTTTTACAATGCAGTAAATAGTTATCTAGAGAATTCTATTTGTGAAGAAAAACAGATGACTTAACACATCCAGAGAATTAGCCATCCTACAGCTTTGCATGTTGTGGGTTCTCTTAAGCAAAAGACCAATAGAATGTGACTGTATTGCAAACTGAGTCTTATTCATACACGTATATACATACATACATACATACATACAAGCATATGGTATACACATGTATGTATGTATGCACACACACACACACACACACACACACACACACACACACACACACACACACACACACACACACACACACA
>JAUZST010005147.1:0-15792 GCA_034779995.1 Parotocinclus haroldoi
GTGTGTGTGTGTGTGTGTGTGTGTGTGTGTGTGTGTGTGTGTGTGTGTGTGTGTGTGTGTGTGTGTGTGTGCGTTTTATTATATTGTATACAGTATATTTTTTGGTAAGATGATTACTGACTGCATATCCTAGCATCGCTTATATTTTGAATAGCCACTTCGCTCTTAGAGCTATACCTCTGCTTCAGGAATTTTGGGCACTAATTTAATTCCCTGCTCAGCTGGAGTCACCAGGTTTAAGTTTCTGTTTTGGCGGATAAGATTTAATTAACTTCTCCATCATGCAGGGTTAAGTCATCGCAAAACCTTTCTGGTCCACTAGTACTCTTCTTCCATTCTAATTTGGATCATCCATCTGTGAAAGAAGAATTTATTTCAGAACTGCTCCAGTTACCGAGATACGACAAACATTTATAAATGGGCCATTTGTGAACAATGTCTTAAAATAGTCTGAAAAGTGGTTATATCAGTGCATATATCCATGAAATAATTCCAGGCTGCAAGTCAGACGTAAGAACTTTACCCGGCGACTGCCTTAATCAGTTACAGCTATTGCATACAGTACAGGTTAACAAAATGAATGTTGATTACACATTCCAGACCTTCTGTGGATTTTGGTGCTCTTGGATGAGACTGGCAGTTCTACAGGATCTTACAAAGCTCACATAATCTGTTGCTAATGAGGCAGTGATGAATATGGCATAATCTTGGGCCCCATTGGGCATACAACAAGAGAAAAAGAACCAGTCCCATCCTCTATACCTTTCACCATCAGCATCAGAGATTTCCAGACACAAACTTCAAAAACCACAAGTCTTCCCCGGCCACAACTAAAGGCTGGAATCACCATCCTTAATCTTGCACATGCTGGAAAAAAGGAACGAGCTTTCCGCTAATCAAACGCTAGACTGCAAAAGCAACTGAAGCCATGCTCAGCTGGTCTATGGCTGATGAAATGACTGTGTCAGTGCTTGAAGAAGAGTTGGTTTTTAATACCTCCTTCTCTCCACCAGCGTACAGAAGGGATTTGTTCTGAAAGGTTCGATTTGCGGCTGCCTGTGTAAGCAGATCTATGCCGCTTGACCCACGCTGGTGGGAGGGAAATCAATGCGCTGATGAGAAAAGACGATCACATTTCTGATTAAAAACCACATTGTATATAAACATAGAAAACTCTCAGTTTCTGCTGAACATTCAAGTGCATTTATGTGTTTTATAAGTTAAGAATGTAACTGGATGTCATCTTTCCTTCAATTGCAACCAGCCATCCTGTCCCTGCAGCTGAAAAACACCACCATAGCATGATGCTGCCACCACCATGTTTCACTTTTGGGATTGTATATGGCAGGTGATGAGCAGTGCCTAGTTTTCTCCACACATACCGATTAGAATCAACTCCATAAAGTTCAATTTTTGTCCCATCAGACCAGAGAATCTTATTTCTCATAGTCTCAGAGTCTTTCATGTGTTATTGGGCAAACTCTGTGCGGGCTTTCATATGTCTTGCACGGAGGAGAGGCTTCCGTCGGGCCACTCTGCCATAAAACCCTGAATGTTGGAGGGCTGCAGTGATAGTGGACTTTATGGAACATTCTCCCATCTACCTACTGCATCTCCGGAGCTCAGCCACAGTGATCTTAGGGTTCTTCTTTACCTCTCTCACCAAGGCTCTTTTCCCTCGATTGCTCAATTTGACAGCCAGGTCTAGGAAGAGTTCTGGTCGTCCCCAAACTTCTTCCATTTAGGCCACTGTGCTTTTAGTAACATTGAGTGCCGCAGAAATGTTTTGTAACCTTGGCCAGATCTGTGTCTTGCCACAATTCTGTCTGAGCTCGGTGGATAGTTCCTTCAACCTCATGATTTTTATTTGCATTGATATGCACTGTGAGCTGTGAGCTCTTATATAGACAGGTGTGTGCCTTTCCTAATCAAGTCCAATCAGTTCAATTCAACACAGCTGGACTCCAGTGAAGGAGCAGAACCATCTCAGGAAGGATAAGAAGAAATTGACAGCTTGTGAGTTAAATATGAGTGTCACAACACAGGGTGATCATGTGATATTTCAGGTTTTTTAAATAGATTTACAAAGTTTGTCTGTCATGTCTGTTTTTTTCTGTCAAGATGGGATGCTGAGTGTACATTAATGATAAATAAAATGAACTTTTTGGATTTTAGCAAATGGCTGAAAGGAAACGAAGAGTGAAAAATTCAAATGGGTCTGAATACTTTCTGTACCTGCTGTATGCAAACTAAGATTGGATGTAAAATATCCATATCCAGGGAAAACACATTTTCTTTTGATTGAAGAAAAAAAAAGTACTGCAACTTATGTTTTTCTTGAACAAGTCTACTGAAATATGAAATTGTGGCAGTAATTTTTCAGATGCTGCACTCATTTTCTCTAAGGAATCTTAAACCACTAATAGAAGCATCACTGCAACCCACTAACACACACATTGTGTGTGGTTCGTTATGCAGTCTGTTTTCGTGGTCAACACAACAACGTTCTCATTATTTCAAAGCTTATTCTTTTAACACTTTGGTACATCAGGATCACAAATCTTTATTAACTCTGCTCTTTTATTGACACCTAACAGTTTACAGAGCATTTTATAGTTGCAGTAAAATCTTGAATTCAGTAGTTTCCATAGTGGAGCAGAGACTGACCTGTGCTGTTTGAAAGACATTGCTTCTTCACTCCCTCCTGTTTCCCTGTGAGCGGTTTGCTGTGTTGTGCCACTGATCTCAGGTGAATGACCTTGAAACGTATAGTACCAAGGCCCCCGACCTTGGTATGATAGCTCAGCATCTGCCAGGCCGTTACGGTCAAGGATGATGGGAAATAGAGTCCTGCAGCTCTGTCACATCATGCATATGGACAGCAGCTCTGATAAGTGGGGTATGGACGCCACAGTGGGCATTTAAATGACAGAAGAGCTCCAAGCTGCGGTTACAGTCCACTTAACATACGCTCATTTTAGATTGCTGCTCAGTTTGAGACGAAACTCACCTGCTGCTCTGAGTAACCAAAACCAGTGTTATATTATATAATATTATAATAATTAATAATAATATAATTATAATATTGAATATTCATCAATTCATATTTTCCATACAAGCTGCAGTTGTTGCAATGCCAGTGAAACGTAACGTGGTGAAGGACGTGAGGAAAAAGGTTCCTGTATTTGATCCAGTAGGGCAGATGGTTCAGATCAGACGGTTGCTTGTGCTGATTGAGCACATTGCAATAGGGATGTACTGAGCTACTGATTGTCTTGTCTGTTCAATGCTAAATCAGTTTCTTCACATCACAAATGTCGTTGATTTCTTTGTACCAGTTTGCTGTTATTCTTATGCCTAATTAAGATTTAAATTGTCACCATTGCAAGTAATGGAATTAACGAGGGATTAAAACATGCACCAATAAACTGCACGGCAGAATAAGCCAATTGCATACTCATATTGATGAAGTGAAACCATGGCGTAAAAATAATGATATTTTGACATTTGACAATTGATGCCGAATCGTCCACATGGCAACGCGTCAGCAATTTTTTTTTCCACCTGTATTTGTAGATAATTGGGTTCATGAGGATGTGTGTCAGATCGATAAATACAATTTAATCCCACAGACTCTCCAGTATTGGAGTTAAGTTTCTGTAGTAATTCCTGTCCTCCTACAGTCAGACGTTCTTCTACAACATTCTGCAGCTACAGTGTCAGTTTAGGGGAAGGAGAGGAATTTCTCTTTGACAGTATTGCATTGTGCAGTTAGCTTAGCTAGGATTGTGTATCAACTTTGAACTTTAAGCTTGGAGGTTGAACATTTTTGAAAAATGAGGTGAAATGGAGAAACACAAACGTAAAGAAAAGGACAAGTCAAAATGTCAGATTTTAAACTTCTGTTAACTCTCTGGGAGGGTGAAAGGTAGATGAAATCACTAACATGACCTCGTGTGTTAGCTCTTCCTGCGCTCTCCTGTGCACCCATGTAATTACTTGGGTCTGTAATTGTGGGTCTGGGTTGTGAGCACTCTTACAGAGGAGGAGACTGTCTTCGACAACAAAGTGTCTTGCTGACTACAACTGTGAGGTCGATTCAGTCATGCTTGTTCGACTTTCCATCTTGGAACTTGCCGTCGGACTGATAAAGCATCATTGAAAGGCTTGCTGTATGAGTCAGCCAAAATCCAGATTAAGTTAAATTCTTAGGTTACACCAGGCTGTCAATATAATGCTCATTGTAAATATCCTTACGGTTTTGAACGTGGATGTGTTTTGGATTTCATTGTAATAAGTCATTTTTGGTATAGCAGTGGGTTGAAAAACAGGCTGATGAATATATGGACTAGTCAAATGAGGACTTATCGTTGAAGCTGTGAATCTTAGTGTTTCTGGTTTTGTTTTTATTTGAATGTATGACAGCTGACCGCTGTCGCCTTCGTGTGCAGTACAGGGGTAAACGTGACTGGCACAGAACTGTGAACAGAGTTATAAGAGACTAATCTGCCCCATTACTGATCACGGCCCATCACGATGAAAACTGACTGATTCATGCGTTCCTACATTCATCCTGCTAGAATCCAACTTGTCCTACAGAATCTATTGTTTAGAGTTTTATCACTAAGGATATGCGTGGCACTGTGGTGGCCTCTAGCAGGTAAAATACTGGACTATGGACCAGAAGGTCGAGGGTTCAAATCCCATCTCTGTAAAGCTGCCACTGTTGGGTCAATGAGCAAGTCTCTTAACCCCAAAAATTGCTTGGATTGCAAGATTGTGGCGATTGGAAGTCGCTCTGGGTAAGGGCGTCTGCTAAATAACGTAAATGTAAAAAATGTGTAAAAAGTTCATCACTAATAATTTGGTTTTCGAGTCCATGCAGTAATGTTTCTTATTATGAAATTGCACCACTGCTGCTGTTTCAGCTGTCAGCATTAGTATGGGTTTTTTAATTTACAAAGCATGTATTTGGAGAGCATCTGTACCGATGGTATGATATGTAATGCCGATTGTATAGTCTTTATATTATGTAGTATTCACCTTCGCATTTCTGGAAAAAATAATGAGCAAAAAAAAAAAAAAAACAACAACGTAAGAGTAGTGCACATGGTAGCATCTTTTTGTTTTTAATCCCAGTTTAGAGCAGCAAAATGTAATGTTTTCATCTTCTCATTGTGTCAGATCTATTTACTTAATTATTTTAAAATGTATTACTAATTTAAATTTTATTGTTGACTTTAATTGTATTATTTAATTTGACTATTACTACAACTGAATTATTTCAGTCAACGTCTAGGTTTCTTCCTTCTATATTCATTTCAGAGAGATTTTCCTTTCCACTGTCACCCTAGCCTTGCTCATTTTGGGATTGGCCTTATTGTATATAACATAATATTGTAAAGCTGCTTTGAGACAACGCACCATGTAAAAAGTGCTATATAAATGAATTTGACTTTGACTTCATAAATGGTCTCACCCTCACTTAATGTTCTCTTAGCGTCCCTGTCACTCAGTATTCCCAGTTCATAAGCTGCAAGGTTTAATGCTGGCATCAAAGTTTCTCTGCTTTTTCTCCACTGTTTTTGAGTATCGGTCTCGTGAGCACAGATATTGGCCCCAATGCAGGTTATCTCAAAATGGCATTAATTGGCCTGATTAATTGATAAATCACTAGTCAGCACTAGTCCCCTTGTAGGCCAGTTTGGTGTTTTTGATTTTTTTGCTTTCTTTGTTCAATGCGTTTTCAGCTTCTCTGTGGAGCTGAGCTGAATGTCCAAGCTCATAGGCCGTATATCTTCTGGCTATGAAGCACAAAAACCAAGAGACAGAGGTACTAGAAGGAACAGAGCAGAAATGTGCTTAGATGGATTCAAAGCGTTGAGGGAATCCATGAGGTAGAGGTCTCAGACTGACAGATTCTAAAGCAGGTGTTCGAGCCTCAGCCGTTTTGGTGGGCTCGGAGAAAACGGAGGAATGGTTTGCAGGCCTGACCTTGGATCAGCATCCTGGTCTTCAATCATTGACATGCATCCCAATCAGGGTCAGGGATCATGTGCAGACAGAATGTGTCAGTCTATTAAAAACTGCTGCATCGCCTTCACAGCAGGAAAACGCAGCATATGCCAAGTCTATTAAAGGCAGCAGCCCTGATGGTACATACTATGCTAATCCTTGAAATTCTGGATACTCATCAATGTGGATGACATGGACCATTCATATGCAGATTCAATCAGCTGACTAGGAGTATTGGACAATGGGTTCAGTGCCCTATGTGAACCTTTTATACAGCAATTTGGGTTGAGGCCTTATACAATAATATACATTGTTTATTTATCTGATCTAATGTGTAAGAAATTACCTACCTTGCAGTTTTTTAATGCCTAAACGTTATTCAGTGTGCTGAATGTCAAAGATATCCTTTAACCGTTGGCACATTATAATCCCAGTCACATTGTTATAATGGATAACCTCCAGCCGCTTATTCGGACCAAATCCTAAAGTAAAACAAATCCTATTATATACGTGTAATGTTATTCGCTTATTCGGATCAAAATTTAGTTTAATCGGACCAAAGAACGTGAGGGCGAATAAGAAAAAGAAGCCACAAGTCGCCACTTGTGTAAAGCCGCCAGCGGATGTAAAGCTGTAAACCTTTTATCAAAGGTCCAAAAAGGTGTGTTGATAAGAGCAAAACCAGTGGGAGGTGACCACGCCCACCACTTCCTTGATTTTGTTCAAGTGCAGTCCGTCAGGAAAACGCGTCAGATCACACTGGATAAGTTTTTAAAATGTTGACTGGAATTTAGTAAGAACTTGTTTTTTTTTTTTTACAGTATTATGCTTTGCATGCTGAGTATCTATATATTGTGTTGTAAATCATTTCGAATAACTTGCTTGCAAATGTATTTTTCAATGAACAAAGTTGGTAAGCAACAGTAGTTCTTGTTTGTACGTTCGCTATACGTGTATATCACACAATTAAAGGTTTAATAAACATGTAATATGTAATGTAACATAAATTATAGCACGTCCCATCTTGTAACATAGAGCATGTTATTAGGGGCAGCCAATATGGCAATATTGTATTGTGTTTTTCTTAGCGGAGATCATCATTATAATACTGTAATTATTCCTCTTTATATGGTTGATATGGATTTTGAATAAATGTCACTTTTTTACCATAAAAATTATAAGTGCATTGTAATTAAACGGACATTGTAGTGACCAAAAACATAATCACTACAAAAAAATATAAACTTTTCGAATTAATTGCCTTTTGCTTGCCTGAGGCCACTTCCATTAGGTTTCTCTATCAGTCCTCATAAATAAGTCTGAGGTACAGTCTGACCAATAAATTATTGAGGGAGAATGAAGGAAGTTCAGCCACATTAAAAACGTAGTGTAGCACTTGCACAGAATAGATGGTATGGTTTAGATCAACCTGAAGAGCCATCTTTGAAAGAAACATGCATGACCTCTCTCAAGGAGAAGTGTACCAAAGTAGAATTGCAATTTGAGCGTAAGCATTTCTGTGAGATAAATGTAAAAAAAAAAAGTCAAACTGGAACTGTAGTTTCACGTTAAAGTTTTGTGCTCTGATAAATAGAATCATCACAGCAATATATGACTTTGATTCTGAACCTATGAAGTGTTGGATTTTTTTTTTTAATGCATTTTTTTGGTGCATTTTCAGTAAACTGCTTTACTGATTATTTTGATCAGGGTGAATTTGCTCATCGTACAGTTCCATCTATATCCGTTATTCACCAGGCGATATCTTATATAAATTTTTTAGAAGCAGCACAGTAGAAGCAGATTGTTTTCATCTAGAAAATATATCAAATATATTATGACGTACGCAAGATATTTTAAACAATTGATGTGGAACCAACCTGAAAATAAAGTGCAGTGTATTCACTCACATTTTTTAATACTTCCTGTTTTGCAGTGTGTATCAAGTAGATAGCTACCTGATTAGTAACAGGCTGGGAAACAAGTAACATATTCCTGCATAATCAGGATTAAAACGGGATACAACTTTGCAGTGTGGTTAAAAACAATCCAAGCTATGTTTATCTGTCTAGTGCAAGTCGAGTGCATTCACTTTCAGTTTTTACAATAATGAAAGAATGAGGTTTGTAAAACTGACGTGGTCGTGGTGTTCAGTTGAGCATGTAGTGCACTGTGCTAAAATACTATTGCATTACACCCGACACTCACTGGCCGTTGTACGAGCACACCTTGCTATTACAGGGTTGGACACGCTTTAGGATTCAGAACTGCCTTCATTCTACCGTCCTTCTTGTGCATCTTTAGAGTAGAACCTGACATTAGTTTGGACTTCTTCATAAGATAAGCCAGGTAGTTGAAAACCCTGGTAATGTCGAACCAGTCGTAGTTCCTCTTTACAGGTGGACAAAACTCATGTCTTTTTCATTGTTGTGGTCTGTTTGTATGTTTATGTGGTTCACTTAACATTGATACCGGCATCAGCGGTCAGGACTAGTTATATGCACACTCAAGTCAATGTCAATTTCCAACACAGTGACTCGGTGGGTAGCACCGCTGCCTCACAGCAAAAAGGTCCCGGATTCAATCCTAGGGTGGAGCAACCTGGGTAATTTCTGTGTGGAGTCTGCATGTCCTCCCCGTGTCTGTGTAGGTTTACTCCAGGTACTCCAGTTTCCTACCACAGTCCAAAGGCAGGCGTGTTAGGTTAATTGATTGTGCTAAATCGGCATTGACTTGCAAGTGCTCCACAAAATTTCATCACTTTATGCCGGTACAAAATAGTAGGTCTGTTTTGCCACTCTCTTTTCCCATACCAGTTTCATCCGACATATTTTGGTGTGTGTCATCCCCTGGTGTGTGTTTTGATTTACTGTCGTGACAGTTCATTCATTCTGTATTCTTTCTTGATATGTGTAAGTGTTTATAACCGAAAATGCCAACCTGTACTGTCAAATGAAGCTAACAGAAAAGGCTATGATCTTCCTCAGCCTTTCTCTCGTGTTAATTGAGCAACAGCGTCGACTCCGGCGTCAATTTCTGTACATGCTCAATCCTGTTTAGGGTCAGTGAGACTCGGGTCCTATTCAGCGGCACTGGGCAGACGGCAGGAGTTAACTCGTGTAGAAAAACAAAATGACCTAACACATGTTTTTGGATTGTGGGAGGAAACTGTAAACTCGTGCAGACATGAGACAGACATTTTTATTCATGCTTTAACCCCATTTTAAGTGAACATGCCCTCGCTTAAGACACCAGACTATCACAGTGGTGTAACACCAAGACACACAAAAGTGTGGGCAGCTGCAGATGCTCTTCTACGTGCCACAAACGCCATCTTTAGCAAAGTTGCCTGAGAGAAGCTCAAGTACTCCTATGGCTTAGGGTTTTCTGTGAAATCTTTCTGTATATGCAGCTAAACAATCAATGACATTACATTAAAGGTTTAAGAGTATAGAATGAATGCCAGCCAATCAGAAATAAGAATTAACAGCCTTAGTTGTGTTATTTATATTACATACTGTGTGTATTCTATAAAGACCCTTGCTTTGAGTCTTTAACCTCATTAATGTTACAATTGATGGGAGGGTTTTGTGAATGTATCCTAGATTTGAGTGAGTGCAGGCAGGGGGTGCTGTGTTTCCAGGTCAGCATGCCTGTGGGCTTTCCCTGAAGGATTAAGACTGACCCACAAATCCACATGCTGCCCAATGTCTTTGCCAAATGTGCTAAAATGACAACCAAACTGACTTCCCTCTCCCTTTTCTGCTTCTTTTCACAGATATTTCAAGAATTTCCTATTATACAGGTGAGTGCCTTCCTCTGAACCCACGCCCAGACTGGGCTCCTAAATGAGCGCTTCGAACGACGTGTCACATTAGTCATCCCTCTAATGAGCCGCAGTAAAACACCGTTTTATAAGCAAGTGAATACCACATCCAGTCCTGCACACTTTTGCTTATCTTGATGCTATATCTGTATTTTGTTCCATTCCGAAATATTACACATGCAATTTACTTCTATCTGGATGTGTCTGTGCTGTATCATGAATCCACCAAAGGCATTTACAGTTGTCAAATGTGTCACCGGTTAGGCAGATTGAAATCCAATTGCTGTAATGCCCGATAAGCAGATATTGTCAAAAACTTGTTTACCAACATTAGTCGTTCTAGTCTAGGTTCTAGTCATCGGGTCTTTGCCATTTTAATTTCCCAAGTCTGTCCACAGATATGTTGGCACAAGCACCAGTGGGAACATGTACAACATAGAAAAAAGTCAGCCAATCACACATAATTATATGTTAGACTCAATCATTTTACTCCACTTATATTGTCTCTGTGTCTGTTTGGGTTTCCTTTTTGTAATCTGCTCTCCTTCCACATTTCAAATTCAGTCAGGTGATGTCTCTAAAGTGTTTCATCTTGCCAGAGTCTCCAGAGTTGTAGCGCTCCTCGGACTGAGACTGGGTCTGTGTGATGTGCGGTGCAGACCACTCATGCCTCCTCGGTTCAAAACTGATAACGGGGCGAAAAATTAGTTGGATGAAAAATGGACAAGTCAGTGTTTAAGTATACAAATTGCACTAATATCGTTTACCAATGAGAAAGGTCAAAAGTAGAAGGTGGCTGATCTGGGATTTGATCTGGGATTTGATCTGGGATTTGATCTAGGATTTGATCTAACAGCCTAACTATGCTACTTCTAATATAACCATACTGCTATAGAGTCATAGCACAAGAGATGGAAAAGCCGCAAGTTATTTTTCCATTAGACAAATACCCTGTCATATGATGCGTATTATTAATTTTCAAACAATAAAACTGTGATAATGTAATTGGTTGGTTGCCTTATAAGGTTTAGCTGTCTGGAGTAAAGTACATGCTGGGTTGTAGTTAAATGTCATAGTGCTTCCAGCAATGAAATCCTAGTCTGTGTTGTTATATTCCACTACATGTTTGAGCAGGTTATTTTGTTTTTTTCAACGGCAACCTGCGCTACACTAATTTCAGCCTGTCATGCTGTTGTGCAGCTAATTACCAATCATAACCTAGCAGCAGATCAACAGGGAGGCGATAATTGTCTGCACAGTCTCCAGACTGCCTAGCTTTGTTGTGCCTCCGTCGCCTTATGAGAAGCACCTGGTTGATTTTGCTGCACACCCACCAAGATCCACATTGACTCTTGCCCGCAGTGCATGCATAATTAATTAGCATTCTGTAAGCAGTTCCACAGGCACTATCATGAGGTTTAATTTTAGACCTCACCCGTTAGACCGAAGTTTATGTTCCGAAGGAGCTTGATAGTTTTGTCAAACACTATCACACTTCAGTCTTTCCTTATCTTGATCAGTGATGCTGTGTTGTATTGATTCGTCTCGAGCAATCACATGACCTTATGCTAATGATTACATTAAAAAGGTAAAAGTCTTAACTGATTCTGATGGATCCACTCAGCTGCTAGCCTTTATCAATAAGAAAGCTTTTGTGCGTTTACCCAGGCTGCTTTGGTTAACACAGTGTTTGTTTATATGTACTTAATAATCTGATAAAAAAGGAAGATTTGGTCAGTAAGCCAGTTAACTAGTTAACGTGCCGTTGGGTAATCAAAAATTGGGAAAGGTTTGTTTACATGATTCATATAATCAGATTTATGCTTTGCAACCAGCCAATAGTCTCACTGAAGGATGTGGTGTGAGCTTTTGAATTTAACATGAAATTTCCATGAACATGTGCTGTGTTTCAGAGTTTCCTCAAACAAGTTTGGTAGCCGTTTCGCAGGTGCTGTGCTTATTGCAGGGTGTTTATTGGGTTGCCAGATCCTGCGAGGGAAACAAGTAGCCTGGTCTATGGAATCAAGCATAAGGTCAACCAAGAAACTGGCAACCAAGATTGATTGTGCTAGCTGCTCTTGTGGTAGTTCTACTCTCTACACGGTTCGTTTTGAGCGCTTGCTTAGACTGAGGAAACCGATGCGCTGAGAAATCCTGCTTTCTTTAACGGCTTCCCGTAATCCGATCTGAAAAATTGGAGTATGCTGTTTACATGACCACTTGAATAATCAGATACCAGCAGAAATTGGATATGATTTTGACACTTTGTCTGTTGAGTGTTTCCACATTTGCAGGTTCCTCCCCCCTGGGGTAAAATGAAAGGGCTTTGAGGGTATTAACTCTGAAGAACTTGTACTTCATATTCATTCTGAACTGGCATAGTTAATGATTGTCCTCTCAGCTTTATAGAAGATATTTTATGTAAATGTGATCTTGCTAAGTTCATTGTCAGCTTTTTGAACTGTCATAAACCATCATATCCAATTGATAGGTTGGTCCGTGATCTAAAATATTCTCAAATGAACAGTGACTAAACCCAGTTCTATACCAACTTCAGATTTAGGCAGAACGACCTTAGATCAAAGCTAGACCTTCATAAATGTTGAGTCTTGATATATGCATACTGTATACTGATCTCATCCTATGTCAGCATTTATTGGCTGATATATTTGAGGGTGAATATTTAATGTTAATGGTCCACCAGAGTAAATTCTTGGCTGAGGTAAAAACGTGATGTTAAGAAAACCAAATCTGAAGGTTTATTTGTTGTAACTTGCATTTTAATTTGTATTTTTGATTGCCATATGGTATGATAATTATTATTGATACCATACATGAATATATAGTATACAAATAGCATCCCTGAAGGTCATAATGGATCCCATGATATTTAAATCCCTTCTCTGAATGCTCTCCAGATGTCAGGTTCAGCCACTGAGGTTTATGCTTTTTTTAATGCTTCTTTTGATTGCTGTCTGCTACACTCTGGACACAGCCTTTGCTGAACTGTACAGAACCGATACTGAACCGTTAGCCTTTTCATGCCGATGTTTCAAGTATCCCAGGTTTGATTTGTTTCCTTTAACTAAAGGTACGAAAATATGGGCAGCGTTAGTTTACCAACAGACTATCAGGTTTTGAATTTTAACAAATACTAGAAGTACTATGAATTTCAGTTTTTACTGGATATGATCCTCTTTACGTACTCCCACTAAGTCCCCTTTACTGTGTTCTCTGGTGGTCAGGTACTATTTTGATAGAGGATCATTCTCAGCTCTGCAGTGACATTAATGAGGTGGTGTGTTCATTTGTATTGAGCTGGTATGAGTGGATCAGACATAGCAGTGCTGCTGGAGGATTTTAAAAACATCAGCGTCACTGTTAGACTGAAAATAGTCCACCAAGGAAATCCCCAGTCAAAATGTCCAGCCCCCAGCATCCTGTTAGCTCTGATAAAGGATTAGAGGATGACCAACACAAATGGTGCAACAACACTGAATTACTGTCTCGTACTCTACATCTACATGATGGAGCATTATGGTAGACGTGAGCAGTAGGCCTATATTAAATAGGGCCAGCCTGTATGCACGATTGAAATTATATGCCGAAAGCTTTTCCTTTTCTGAGATTTCTGTTTCTGTTGTTAACTGGGGGCTCACTGTGGGTAGCACAGTCAGCTTACAGCAAGAAGGTGCTAGACCTGATCAAAAGGGTTGAGCGGCCTGGGTGGAGTCTGCATGTTCTCCCAGTGTCTTCATGGGTTTACTCTGGGTACTCTGGCTTCCTCCCACAGTCCAAAGACATGAGTGTTAGGTTAATTGATTACTCAAAAATGCCCTGACCTGTGTGTGTTTGTAAGTGTGTGTGGTGTATGTGTGGTGTGTGTCTAGTCTTGATGTAACTGTTGTCGATTGATTCTTTGTAGCTTGACATGTCGGGGTACTTATTGAACACACCGACTTGAATAGTCTTCATTATTATGGAGTGTTTTGTAAATCCAGCAAATATGCCAAACTTATTTAAAAGCTTGTGTATCCGTCCATTTGTATGGGCAGCATATGTGGACTCATTTAATTAGGGATAATTCAATCAGGAATCTGTTCAGGGCTGTTACTTTCTCTTTTCTCTTGATCACCCTCCCTCATCTGCATAAAAACTCTCTCGGCTGATTATCTTCAAACTTTAACCCACCATGAAGAAGACAACAGGTTGTTTGTTTGTTTGAAACCTTAAACAATGTGCTCTCATGTTGAAGGGCGCAGTATAATTGAGTTTCAGCTTATGGAAAGGAAATTTTACATGCTGTGCATTTTATAGTTTGAACCTGTTTTTCTCTTCATTTTTTTCATTGTCTACAAAAAAAACACAAACTTAAACTCATTGTCTATAAAAGAAGGTGTCCGGATAACACCAAAAATGCATGCATGTGTAAGGATTTGCTTATATATATGGTATGTATATGGTATAACATATTTTTAGTAGATGAAGTGTTGTATGGCATGCAGAATCATGGCCATTTCTGATTGCTTAAAGCATTGCCATACGTAATACTCTTAAGGGGCTTTACTCTAAGTGTTAGGAAGCCTTGAGTGCTGACCAGAATTGTGCTCAGCCTTACGAAATTTGGGGCATTCATGTATACATGCAGGTGTAGGGAGCTGTATGTATTACGTTGGAATACATTATTGGAACCCCTGAATATTAATTACACCACTGAAATATATTTTATTAGTTTTATTTTAAAGATATATACACTCATATGTTTGATGCATAAAAGCATAAGACACAAAAAATAACAAAATACCATCAAAGGAAAAAAGGATGCAAAATTGTAAACAGTACCAGGTCACCATTCATGGCACCCAATTCAAATGATAAACTCATTGACCTGTGATTAATTTGAAATTAGACTCACCTGTCATCACCTTGAGTGATCACATGACTTTGGTCAAGCGACCCAATAGTGGGTTTGATGCGTAAACAGTCCAGTTTATCCCCTGTTCCTTGTTAACAATGGCAAAAGCACAAGCAGTCAAACGTTCTAAGACTGCCTCAAAAGACCTTTTGCATCCTGGCTTTAACAGTTTTAAATGTTATTAGGGAGTTTTCTACTCATGACACAGTCAAGAACTTTCTAGGATGTGGCGGAAAGAGAGGAATTGATGAGAAACCCCTACAATCTTATGAAATGTGGCAGAAAAAACTGCAGAAAAAGAGGCTGAGCTTGAGACATCTGGAGAGATGATTTTAATACGAACCATACGCCGAACAATGAACTACACAGGACTCTAAGGGCAAAGGCCGTAAAAAAGAGGGCATAAAAAGGGTGACTCAATCTTGTCCTAACTAACAGTCCTCCTGATCTCTTTTACATTGCATACCAGCGTTATATTTACAGGGCAATAATGCCTATAAAGAAAAAGTACACAATACATAGTGGAGGATCTATAATGTTGTGGGCCTGCTTTGATGCCACTAGGACTGAAGACCTTGAACGTGTTACGGAAACACGAAATGAGAGGATCGTCAGAGCATTTCAGGCCTAAATGTGCTCCCAAGTGTAAGAAAACTAGGTTTGAGTCGACCAGAAAGACCGTACCCAAAAGTACACAAGAATGTTTAAGAACACAGTTTAAAACTGCTATTCAAAAAAAAGAGTCCTGCTCCTTCAAAAGCTGCCTTCAAAAGCATGGCAGATCTTTGAGATTCTTGAACATGCTTGCTGGTAGTTTCTTACAATCTTCCAAAAATGCCTAAATAAATGTCTGGAAGCTGTGCCACCAAGTATTTTGAAGCCTCTAATGCTGTCCGTTACAAATTTACATTTACATTTCCAGCATTTAGCAGATGACCTTATTCAGAGCAACTTACAACTGATACAGTCTTATAATCCAAGCAATTGTGGGTTAAGGGTCTTGCTCAAGGACCCAACTGTGGCAGCTTGGCAGAGG
>JAUZST010005148.1:0-15792 GCA_034779995.1 Parotocinclus haroldoi
TGTATGTGTGTGTGTGTGTGTATGTGTGTGTATGTGTGTGTGTGTGTGTGTGTGTGTATGTGTGTATTTGTGTGTGTGTGTGTGTGTGTGTGTGTGTATGTGTGTATGTGTGTATGTGTGTATGTGTGTGTGTGTGTGTGTGTATGTGTGTATGTGTGTGTGTGTGTGTTATTAAGCTCTAAAAGCACTTCTAATTCTTTCTGTTTTGATGTTTTTTTAATTCCACAGAGTATTAAATCCTCAGCAACGAAAAGTTTCTGATCATTTCAGAATGAAATTCCCCATGGCTCAGTCATCCAAACGAGGAGCTGAGAACCAAGATCCAAATGAATCCAAGCCTATGAAGGGGAGAAATCAACTAACGGGTGTCAGTCGGCTTCCAGTACTTGCAAAATCACTGCAACCACTTGTACAGGGCAGCTCTCCAAATCAAGGTCATAAGAGGTGGGAGGAGAGGCCTCTCCTGGTAGGTCATCCTAAAATGTGTGTGTTTTTTTTTTTTTTAAGTTGCCAAAATTGATGCAAACTGCGACATTGAATAAATCCAAAGAAACGTCTCTTAAAGTTAGGTGTGTTAGGAACATTTTGTGTTAGTATTGTTTTCGTTTTCACTGTTGTTGTTCCGTGCAGTTGGTCAGGTTTTTAATATACTTTTTGACCACTATAGGGTAAGGCTCAGAAGAGGAAGACTTGTACCAAGCCGGTTCCTTTCAATTTTTCCCAATCTCGGGTCCGCAGCAACAAAAACACTGAAGCTCCAGCTGAAACCGCAAGAAAATCGGGAACGCCTTTGACATGTCCATCTCAACAGACAATGGGCAGCACGTGGAATGTCGCTCAACAAAGCGTGAAAACTGCAGCTACGACACAGAATACTACCTCAATGATAACAAAATCTGTAAATACAAACCGTGCAATAGTGGAGACTGTTTCCTTTAGCTGTTCAATTGCAGGATCAAACCCTAACCTGCATAAATACCGAGTGTTTAAACAAACATCATCCTCCATCCAAAGGGACTTGAGCACAAAACTGGGTGGCATTACACTTGCAGATTCAGAGTTCACCCAACACTCCAGTAATTCGTCTAGAACCACTGAAACTAGCAAACCCAACACCAAAGGAAGTATTCGAGAGCCACCATCTTCTGACCGTGCAACGGGTGAGTGCATGGTCATTATTGTTATATTGCTAACCTGAAACAATCATTACAGTCACCCAAACCTTTTTAGAACAATGCGTTATTTTCACATGTTACATGAAAACCTGTGGTACTACAAATAAACTGTGAATATTTCTACTTTCTTAGTATATAGTTCTGTAGAAATGCTATCCTCCTCATGTCTGTGTGGGTTTATGGTTTCCTCCACAGTCCAATAACATGCATTAGGTTAATTAATGACACTAAACTGGCCTGATCTGAGTACATGTATAGTTATAGTCATAGTTATGAAAAATATCAAAATTCCTTTAGTTTCTAAATAAAATATAAAAATATATTTACAAAAATATAAATCTCATTCAGTTATATAAATCATTTAAAGCAAAATTTGGGCTTGGAATTAATAAAGCCATGAAGCTGCTGATAAGAGAGGCACTTTATTGGAAAGCCCATAAACAGGTGTCCGTAGAGATATTTTAATTTGTGCAGGATACTGATGCTTTTCTTTCAATCAGCTTTGGCTACTCTTTTATGCTGTGAATTGCTGGGGGGTGGAGGCAGTGTCAAGGGAGGCAAAGTGCCTCAATAAACTGTTAGGGAAGGCCAGTGCAATCTTGGGACAAAGTGTGAGCTGACTGGAGGCAGCGATGCGGGCATAAGAATGTTCTGAATGTTCTGACACCATTGCAATGCCAGCAGGCGGTTACTGTTGCAGCACCAGGGGAAAGGTCTGATAGGTCATTACTTCTTGTGTCTGCCTGTGATGTCCAAGCTGGTTGGAACGAACCATGTAGACTCCAGGCCTGGTCCTTGCAGTGGTAGCATTATATACTGTTGCACCATCTGAGCAATTTCTTTATTGTTTGTATATTCAGTTTTATATCCAATTAAGTAATTTTCTTTTTTATTTGTTTGTAACTGCCCTCTGGAGGGGATTGGGGTCAACATGTGTAGAACCTCTGCATTTTATGATAGATTGTTTGGGAAGTCATTCATTTGTTTTCGAATCCTAGTGAGGGTTGGAGGGGAGCCAGTGGCATAGGGCACAAAGAAGAAACAACCCTAGTCGTAGGGCACACTCACTCAGATACTCTCGCGCACACACAAACACACATAATTGTAATGTAGCGTAATCAGTTAACCTGATTGCTGAAGTGGAAACTGGAGCACTTTGAGAAAACCCATGTGGACACGGAAAGGACCCAGACCACTCAAACCTATGACCCTTCTCACTGCAAAGCGACAGTGCCACCCAATAAAGGACTGCTTGTTCAGATAAGACAAAAGTGTGAGAGAATGTGTGTAAACTTGGCCTTATTTTGATTTTCAGAAAATATTGTGCCATTCTCCCCCGACCCATCAGCTCTCCGTAACATTTTGCTAAATGAAGACGATAAACAGAGGCCTGCTGATGGAGCTACACTTCGAGCATCCACCTGCCCCACAGGAAGAGGAACGTCCATTTATTCTGTGAGCTCATTGTGCTTGGGGCTTGTTTTGTTTTCTGATGATGGGTATTTTCAGTGACTTTTCACTTTTGCATTTCTTATTTCTGCTCTAGGCTCAGAGAGTACCAATAAGAAAGCCTCAGATACAAGAAACGGCATCAGTCACTGGACCTGCAGGTGTGCTTCCTTTTTATATCTGTTCTCTAGACTCAGCTATATGTATTTTCTGCATAAATTCAGCCATCTAGAACTAGAACTGTAGTGACCTAGTTAAACTACTGGACCATGGACCAGAAAGCCCAGGGTTCAAATCCTGCCTCTACCAAGCTGCCACTGAGTGTATGTAAATGCACTTATCAATCTGATATCTGCAGAAAATAATTTTGATTATTGATTTGAATTTTTGACTTTTTTAAAATTGAAATGATTTTTTTTGCAACCATCCAATAAACTTACAGAAATATGTGACTTAGACCTCGAACTTTGATATTAAATAATAATCATTATTCATTATAATGAATATATATTTCAGAGTCTCCACAAAGTGTTGGGTAATCATTTCATGGGATTTCCAGGGTTGCCAGATCCCATTAGAGAACATTTTCAGTTTATATGTAAATAAGTAAAATCTCTATGAATAAGTGGACCTGGTAGTTGTTACATTATACTAGCCTCTTTGTCCGCATGGAAACATTGACAAAACCAATTAAAAATGGGTAACTGGGTAACACAAACTAAGAAACCCGATTACCAAATAAAAACCTGCTCTCTTGATAAGATTACTAAATCTGATTTCTAGAACGGAGTATGCTGTGTATATTACCTTTTGAATAATCAGATAACCACAGAAGTCCAGCTATGATCGGATTACTAAGTGCATGCAAACGCACTCACTGTTGGGTCTTTGAACATGAAACATAACTCATAATTGCTTGGATTGTAACAGTTGTAATTGCTAAGATTGTGTCAGTTGTAAGTCATGGATGTATAATGCTCTTTAGTTTTGCATTGGAGCTGTGAGGGTAGTCAAGCTAACCAGGTAATTCGTTTTAAGTTCATGCATCCTGAATCACATCCAGATCAACAGTCACACATTGGCTGTTACAAGGATAACTTTAAAAATGTTGAATGCATGCTAGCAGACTTTGTATTTTAACCTTTCTTTTAAACTGAATTGTATTTTGTAGGGGTTACTACAGCTTTCTCCCCTGACAAATCAGCTCTTCGCAGTATTCTGATGAATGAGGGTGTTAAAGAAGGTATTGTAAAAACGCCCAGAGCGCCTGCCTGCTCCTCAGGGAGAAAAACCTCCATTTACTCTGTGAGTCCACTTAGAAATTCGATTTAACTCATTGACTTTAAATGTTTGTACGATTTGAAACAATGTACCATGGAGGAATTTGTTTCCCTTTAGGCTCAGAGAATACCTGTTAAGAAGGCTACATCAGAAGCTGCTATATCAGGTTTGATTTCTTTGATCTGAACGTAGTCGTCTTACCACAGTATATAGAAATAATGATAATTACTTTAACTTCATGGAAACGACAACGTAGATTGAAACAGAAATAGTGCATCGGTTTGCAAGCACTCGTGCAGAGGTATAAAGAAGGTATTTAAGATTAATAGTATTAACAAACCACTGGTAACACTACATGTATATTCTTTGTATGTTTTTGTAGATCTTAATTTATTAATCCAGCATATCTACACGGTTTTATCGTAGAGTCAAACCCTGTTATCTAATTGTTTAGTATTTAAATACTTCCATAGTTAAACACTGCACAAAAACAAGTTTCAGGGTGTAGTACATCACCATGCCAGCCGGTCCTGGATCTGCCCTGGGTCTCTGCCCAGAGGTGCGTTCTTGGGACAGCTTTACATCCAGGTCAACAATCATGTATTTGCTGTTTGACTACAATGGAAAACGTTGCATGGCAAACTTTTTGTATTTTAACCATTCTTTTAAACCGCATTGTATTTTGTAGGGGTTACTACAGCTTTCTCCCCTGACCCATCATCTCTTCATAGTATTCTGATGAATGAGGGTGTTAAAGTAGGTGTTGTAAAAACACCCAGAGTGCCTGCCTGCTCCTCAGGGAGAAAAACCTCCATTTACTCTGTGAGTCCACTTAGAAATTCGATTTAAATTATTGACTTTAAATGTTTGTATGATTTGAAACCATGGAGGTATTTGTTTCCCTTTAGGCTCAGAGAGTACCTGTTAAGAAGGCTACACCAGAAGCTGCTATGTCAGGTTTGATTTGTTTGGGGTTTTCTTTCAATTATTATTATTTGTATTTATATATTTTTTTTGTTACATTTTATTAAATTTAGAAATCTCAGTATAGTAACCTTTGCCACACTGTACAGAAATGTTGATAATTTTAATGCATTGGCTCTCAAACATTTTCTGCAAATGCAAATGTGATGCAAATGTAGAATGAAGGTATTTGGTATTCACAGCACTGATAAGTCACTGGTAACATCACAGAAATGTATGTTGTATGTTTGTGTACATAAATTACTCATTGTAACTAATCCCATGTATTATTTTATAGGGTCCAATTGTATTTGGATAACCTCATAATTAATAGTGAACAGAAAAACAAGTTTAAGGGTGTTATATAACGCATAACCATTCCAGCAGGTCCTGAGTGTGCCCTGGGCTTGTTCCAGGATTAAAGATTCCTCCACTATGGGCACTTTTTCCATTCGTTGTCCTGAGGAGAGAAGTTAGACCTAAGTTATAATGAGAATTTGGATAGTGGGGTTCAACTGTATGCAGTAATTATTTGCTAATCTTGTAACTGCTTTTGCTGTGTCCTGTCTAGGGAGTGTTGTGCCATTCTCGCCTGACCCATCAGCCATCCGTAGTGTTCTGTTGAATGAAGGTGTTAAAATGGGAGGTGCAACACCCCGTGTGTCCACCTGCCCTTTAGGCAGAGGAACTCCCATTTACTCTGTGAGTTCTTTTGATTTGATTTTTCATGTTTACCATCCATGTGTTTTAACACCTATCATTTTGTATTTTAAGTAGTAAGTTTTCTTAAGAAATGAACTTGTATGCTATAGGCTCAAAGAGTACCGGTTAAGAAAGCTAGGGCAGAAGAGGCAGCACACAGTGGTAAGTCGTGTCTATTAAAGGCTGTTCTGCATAAAGCCCCGTAGGTGGGCAAATTTATTAGTAGTGCAATTGTGATTTCTTCATTACAGCTTCTGAGGCCATTGTGGTATTTTTTTTTTATTGGTTGGAGTTATCTCATTGTCTCATCCTTTCTCTATATACATATATGGTTGGATACATACATACATACATACATACATACATACATACATACATGCATGCATGCATTTAGTGGTGCTAGAAAGTTTGAGAACCCTCTATATAAATATAAGATGGGATCTTACCTCATTGCCTCATATTAATATTAATAAAACTATTTGTTGTTGTTGTAGTGTACAGTGCAAATCAGGTCTATGTATCTGTCATTTTCTTGTGTTATCTTCAAACCATATTCCTCATGTGAAACAGTTACCAGCCAAAGTCCCACAACAAAAGGCACATCACAGCGAGCTCCCTGTTCCCAGTCACAGTCTGTGGTCAGTACTCTGATGATTTTATTTTCATTTTTTAATAGCTAAATGCACCACACTAATATTTGTTTCCACATCTGTTGCAGAGGAGGCTCAACTCTAAACATAAGACACTCCGTATAAATGCATCCCCTGGATTTGGGGAACCTCTGCCTTCCAGAAGCTCTGCCTGCTCCTCCCAGCAGCAAGTATGAAATGAAACGTCTTTTAAACTAGAAGAAGTAGAAATGATATCTAGACCCGTGTTGTTGTTTTTTAATGTAATGCTACTCATATATGTAGATTTAACTTGGCAAGTTAGATGGTAAAGATGTTATATTGTTAAGCTGGGCAATTAGTCACCCAGGAAATAAAGCTTTAGTCAATATATTTTTTTCTATTAAGATCAGTTAATATACTTCAGTTAAATATTAAACTAGAAATGCTGTCTAACTAAAATGTTCTTGTATTTCTAAAGAAATCTTTGATCGTTAATTTGTTGAAGGCGCTTGCAAAATTTAAACTCGCTTTCAAACAAACGTTATATATAAAATCCAAACGTTTGGCCATTCAGTATGGTGAACTTTGTGCAAGCTATCAGGATATTCAATCCAATGCAGCACAAAGATAGAATCTCTATTTTGATTGGTTGGCGTAAGCATGGTTTGCACAGGATCTCTGTGTTGACAGTAATAAATACAATCAGTCTTACTCTGCACATTTCTTAAGATTTGAATCTGACAGCCAGGTTTTATTTTTCACACAACTATTAGATTTAGTGATGTACATGCCTGTATATGGACTTGTTTGTAGTATTTACATTATGGTCATGTGACATATTACAGAATACGTGTACACTTGGGCATTTTGCCAAAAGATCTTCACATAACTGTCTATCACTACCATCTTTACTCCCTCACCTCCATGAAAGGAGCTGCAAGTCAGGCCTTATGTTTAATGAAACATGTCAACAATGAAGTGTGAATCTCTGGCAGGAGGATGTGGTTCAGAGGTTGTTTCAGGAGGATCCAGAGCATGAGGAGAATGAGCAGGTGGATAAGGGAGGAGATGAAGTTAGACCAGATCGATTGCTACCAGATGACAAATCTGTAGGACCTGTATTTACTTATTTCATTATTTTTCCAACTGATACTGGCTAGTAGAGACCCATCTACATTACCTGCTTTACATGGGGTGCATTTGTTTCTTGTAGGTTGAATCTCATTTGAAATCACATGAAGGAAACACTGAAAACCACCACTTTGAAAACAATTGCAAGGTCTCAGCAGCACAGCCCTTCATTCAAGCACCACACAGGCAGTCGGTCATCGTGTTCTCATCTGGTCAGAAGCCAACAGTGTACATCGATGCTATCGCACCTGCCATTCAAATGGATCAACAGACAGAGCAATCAGAGCCATGCGCAACAGTTCAGTCCACAGTACAGACAGTCCACACTAATGGCTCACAGAGTGAGCTAAATTCAGACAAAAATAATTTAACGTCTCCTGGCGGGTTATGCAAAACAAAAGGTAAAGTACAGTCATTCAGAACTAGTTTTGTTGCCTCCTTCACGATTTAATTTTGAACAAGTGACTTGTCAACATTGTTTTAAACTATGAAACTAAACTAAAATACATTTGTGCACCAAGTGATTAGACTAGTACTTAACATTGTGTGCTTGTTTCAGGTTTGGTTGCCGCTTCAAGCCTCAGAAAAGCAGTGTGCACTCTGAGACGGCGTCTGCCGGCCTTGGAACAGATGTTTTTGGATGAAGAATGTGCTACCTACACCTCCTGCCAGCAGCTATGGCCAACACAGCCCCGCTGCAGCAACCCTGTGGCTTTGACGCTCCTCTCTCAGGACTCGACTGTGAGTGAGCATAATGCGGGGAGTCAAACTGATTTTTTTTAAATTTATTTATTATTTTTTTTAAACTGGGTGGGATAACTTGGGTTATGTTAATTTACAGTGGAATCTCAGACAATTCAGACATTTAACGTTTTTTTTTTTTTTTTTTTTAAACCAAAATTCTGACGTTGAACATTGGCACCCTAAGTAAAACACGCAATGGTGCGATCTTCCAACCACAATGCACGTAATCCAGTGCGGTCAATGAATATAATGAACCAGTAAGGCATGGCAATCATCATAAAGCTCAAAAGAAGAAGAAAAGAACTAGGGTACTATCATGGACGTATTTACATTTCCAGCATTTAGCAGACGCCCTTATCCAGAGCGACTTACAGTTAATACAGTCTTACATTTTAAGCAAATGTGGGTTAAGGGTCTTGCTCAAGGACCCAACTATGGCAGCTTGTCAGAGGTGGGATTTGAACCCTGGACCTTCTGGTCCAGAGTCCAGTACCTTAGGCTACCACATATGTTTATTTGGTCACTTTAAGCCCTAATCACTAGTCAACTTAGCTTTTTTCTTAATAAACATCCATTGCTGCATGTCAGACCTTCCCACACAATCCAAAAAAGTTAGCACACGGACTATTTAGGGCCGGTGATGTAAGAAGATCAAGAATCATTCAGCAATAGCTGGTAGAACATGTGGACAAGGGATTACTTTGGCAATCAAAACTACAATAAAGAGTTACATTCACAAATGCCACTTAAATCTTTACTGTACAAAAAGAAGCCTTATATTTACCGTTGCTATCAGAGACAAAGTCCAAAAGCCAGGGTCTGTCATGGTATGGGGTTCAGTCAGAGCCTTTGGCAAAGGTCATTTCCACTTCAGTGATGGCAGCATTAATACAGAAAAGTGAGATTATATTGAGATAATAGAGCAGCGACATGTGCTGCCTTTAAGTTCTTTTCGAGGGACATCCATCCATTTATCAACAAGAAAACTGAATACGAGTCAAATCTTGAAAAGTTACGACTGAAATATTCAAATCCCTTACATCTTTCTGTGAGATACATTGCTTTTAAACATTTCGACAATTCTCTCACACATTTGTCGACCACCGGTGATCATCCGGCCACCTTTGTTTTTCAAAGACTTCAGCTGTTTTTGTACCAAATCATGATTATAACCACTTGTTGAGCCCATGGACTTTATGGCAGAGTGGCCAGACGGACGCCTCTCCTAAAGTTTCTTAAAGGTTTAAAAAAGTCGATAAATAAAAAGACTCTGAAACTATGAGAAACGAGATTCTCTGGTCTGAGGAAAACAAGACTGGCCTTTTTGGCCTCAATTCTAATCATCATGTCTAGGATTAAACTCAGCACTGTTGATCACATGCACAGTACCAGCTCTACGGTGAAGCATGGTGGTGGCGGCATCATGCTGTGGGTGTGTTTTTCAGCAGCTGGGACAGGGTGACTAGTCATGGTTGAGGGTAAGCTGAATGGAGAAAAGGACAGAGATATTTTTAACGAAACCTCATTGGGACCTCAGGCTGGGTCAAAAGGTCCGCCCTCTGACAAGACAATGACCCAAAACACACCCTATGTAACACATGTAGGAGTATCTTAGGGACAACCCGGGATATGTTCTCGAGTGGCCCAAGCAGAGTATCTTAAACGTGAACATCTCTGGAGAGACCTGAAAATCCAGGTGTGCACATCGTGTGACATCATACCCAAGAAGACTAGAAATTGTAATAGCTGCCAAAAGTAATTTTCCAAAACGTGTCTGAAGACTTTCATATCGGTGCAGCTCCTGAGGATCGTACTTAAGAGCAGTTGTTGCTGAGGGTCGAGGTTTGAAACCCTGGCTTACGACTGGAGCACAGTGATGGACTCCCTATTTCATGGACTGCCTATTTCACTCTCGCTCACACACAAACAACACACACACACACACACGCACACACACAGACACGTTTGCTTTAGAACATTTAAAGGCTTTCTTTTTTACTGAAACTCTTAATTACTGCAGCAACATCGTTAGCCCTACACTTAACCTTAACCTAAGGACCTTTTGCTCTTCAACATTTAAAAATGTTCTTTTGTTTGGGAGGATCAACCCAGCATCCTCACACTCCTACATTCTCAAGTATTGTATTGCTATTACACTAGCTCAGCTCGTTTTGTGTGTGTGTGTGTGTGTGTGTGTGTGTGTGTGTGTGTGTGTGTCCAACTACTTCACATTAGCCCAATAATAAAACGGCTCTAAAATGTGAAACCCACAATGCCATCCAAATAACATCAAAGGTGATGTCCAAACCTTTTCTTTAAACATTTGATTTGACTGTTATTATGCAGAAAATGGGATCATAAATTGGTGGTAGGATGGAAAAGGCTGAAGTAGCATCTGTTGCACATATTTACCGATATATATACATATACATACATACACATACATATACTATATACATATAATATATTTTTTCTGCATTGAACTAAGTCTCTTAGGCATCCTATTGTTTCCTGATAAACTGTTGAATGTAGTGACATGAAACACTATGAGCTACACTTTAAGCATTGTAACGTAATACATGCACATATAAAACCCAAATGAATAAAACACCAATCTAAAAACCATGCAGTTGATTAAGGTATCAGTTTGTAGTATCAGGACAAAAAAGTTGGAAAAAGAAGAAAATCCCTCAATTGTCTCAGGCTAAATCACTTTACCATGACGCCACATGTTGCTGAGATTTGCTATTTTGATCCCACAGACTCACATGCACCTGTTTTGTTGGGGTATGCGACTAGAGACCCGATCCCACCCCCTTCCACTTGTCCTCTCATGCAGATTGGTTCTCGTAAATGTCTATGCTAATTAGCTGCTTGCCCCCTGCACCTGACTCCATGCTAGACCTTCAAGCATCAGCCACACTTATTTAAACATGCTGAGACAGGACTCGAAGTAGCTTCTATAGGCTCATATGTAGATCTAAAGATGCCTCGATCCTTTCTGGTCAAAAAACATCTGAGTCATAAGAAGCCCAACTATGGCACGCTGGAGTCACACAAAAGGGGTGAGTTCATATTTTCTCAACCATTTTACAACTGGAGCAAAACATAATTTGTGCATTACTCGAGCAGTTTTGTGTTTTCTCTTCTCTAACGCACCTAATAAAGCTAGCAATTGTTAACTAATAATAGTTAAAGACGTGAAACCTGCAGAGTAGAGAAGAGAATTCGATTGTTTTCCCCCTTGGTTCACTAAAGCAAAACATAACAAAAAAACTCAGCTACGTAAATATTAAAATAAAATTAAAACAGTAATACTAAAACTATCACTAAATATACGAAATGCGGAATGATTCAAGCTCGATTTTTTGCTTCAAAAAACTTTTGATTTAAAAAATAAAAATCCAGATTAATGACACTTTAATATTCTAAACATGAATTATAGAACTTGACCACAAAGATGTGAACCTCTATTTACAGACAATTCTTTGGTCCATTAGTTGCAAAGTCATATCTTGATAATTGACTACGTTTGGTTTAACATCACTCATCACTCATATCAGCGTCCGATCTGTCAAATCTGAATACTTTACTATCCTGTAAACCAGAGAACTGGGCCGTTGATAATCATTGTGTAAGATGACGCGATCATCAGAGAAACAAATCGAGCCTTTGCAACAGATCCCACAAACCAATTCTAGCAGGCATAGCAGGTGCAAAATCCCTCCTAAACGAAGAGCTTTTATAGTCATCGCTTCTTTTGGGGGGTCTGAAGGGTCCCATTAAAAGGGGCTGAAGGGGTACTAGTGCTGTGTGCACTTTCTCTTTATCTTACAATTAATATTACATTTTTGTTCACAGGCTTTTTTGTATTTATAAAAACCAATCCCCTTAACACTGTCTGAGAAAATAACAGGATTCATTGGAGAATAGCAGTCGGGTGCAGTTGGGAAGAGAACGTTCATTAGGATTGAGACTCTAATACTGATTAGAATAATTAAAAGGCAACTCGTTAATAAAGCAAGCACTAAAAGAGTATTCCTCTTACCATAATTAATTTAGCCCAAACATGCCTGGTTTGGTTCTTTATATTATCATTAAGGCAGCAAAGCTAATAGAATTAACAACCATTGCACAATCTGAGAACTTATTAAAAAAACATTCTTACTATGACTTACTGCACTCTATAACAATAAACAAAACGTCAGTGTTGTCAAATATTCTAACATTTTGGGGCACTCATCATGCAAGACCCAGACTCTGCATGTAGAAGGTTTGGATATGTAGGTATAGAAAAGAGTTCTGGGTGAGCAGAAATAAGTTCCATGGAATGAGAAATGAGTTCCATTGTGACACTCAAGTGAAACTTTAGTGATTTTGCTTGAAAACTATTCCAGTGACCCAGATTCGAGTCCCAGTGGGGTACTCCAGCCAGTCACACAGGTACGTACTGGGGATACAAGTGGGCGTGCCCCCAACATAGTGTGGTTTAATTGAATTAATTTAGTTTAATTCATCACTTTATTCATGCACTTTCTTAACCACCTAATTCTGGACAGGGTCACAGGAGGCGCAGGGCAGGAACAACTATAGACAGGACAGCAATCTATCGTAGGGCACATGCACTCACACACTCATACACACACTAGGGCCACTTTAACATAATCAGCCTAACCTAAAACATGTCTTTGGACTGTGCGGGGAAACCGAAGTACCTGGATTAAACCCATGCAGACACGGGGAAGACAAACAGACACACACAAAGGGACTCCTCCTGGTCCAAAGACCTGGTCCACCTGGGACTTTCTGTTAGGCGACAGTGCTACCCACGAAGCCTCCATGCCGTCCATTCTTCAGTCACGTTTGTATATGTAACTCTTTAACTCTTACAATTCATCTAGTTCTACATTATAAAAGAAATAAATTCTGCATTACCAGTGTAGTTTCGTGTGACAGATAATGGACACCATAAGTAGATATAACATAGATTTCTTCTGTTCTTAGTGCAGAGAAATGTAGAAATTATTGCTTTATATAAAGGTGTAATGTGGGGGCACTCCTGTCCTGGTTATTTGATTTCTGGAGACAACTTTGAACTGGACATAAAGGCAAAAGTAAACTCAGGTGGACTTAACCACGGTGCCAGGAACCATCAAAAAATATGTAACCAGCAAACATATCAAGGTGGGATACAAACTAGGGAGGCTCAGCATTGGGAAACTGTGGTTCTCTGGCAGTATTCAAGTCAAATTGTAGTTCTGCTGGCATCTCTGTGTGTTTCACTGGATTACTTCTCATTTCATCAGGGACAGGCACAACAATCTCTATTGTTCTCAGCTATAATGTCAGGGCACTACTGGTTTGGCTACATGACAGCTGGTGTGACTGGCAGGTGAGGCAGAATCCAATTCAATATAGCTCAGATCTCACTGGCTTTGGAGGAAGGCACAGTATTAAATTCAAATGGACTTATATAGCACTTTTTACAATAGTGCATTGTCTAAAAGCAGCTTTACAATCTTATATTATCTTAAAAGGCCAATCCCGAATTGAACAAGCCTAGGGTGACAGTAGCAAGGAAAATTTTAAAAAAAGGTACCCGACCTCCATGGGTGGCCTAGATGTTAATGAAATAAATACTTAAAAGTATAGTAAGTAATAGACAACGGTTGTACTCAGACTTGAACTCATAGTCGTCCAATCACTGAAACCTTTTTTTTCCTTCTGTCCTTTTGCAGACCCACAGACAGAAGTGGTCCCTGTGCAGTGCTCCACACCAGCCACTACTTATCCAGAAGAATGTTTTCTTCCCAAGTCCTCCCAGCTAAACTCGGTTAATGCAGCGATAGACTCGCAGACTTCTCAAGAACCGGAAACGGAGCCGCCTGCTAAAGGCCACACGTACCCCCTTCTTTTGGGTCCTACCGACCCAGGAGCTTCTGACGCTACCTCACACCATAATGCAAGACCACTGCAGGACAGAGTGGTGTCTAACGTCACCGTGTCCCTCTTAGGACTGGGCCCTGCCACCATTCAGGAGCACTTTGAATGTTTTGATTGCCACAAAGCCTATTTCACTTTCTCTGGCTTGGCCAAACATAGACAGTTGCAGTGTGAGTGGCCATGTCAGAAATACTTTAGCTGCAAGTACTGCGACAAGGAGTACATCAGTCTGGGTGCACTGAAGATGCATATCCGTACACATACCCTGCCCTGTGTGTGCAAGCTGTGCGGAAAGGCCTTCTCCAGACCCTGGCTGCTTCAGGGACACATACGCACGCACACTGGTACGTACACAGCAACACACACGGTACAAAATAATCCTAAATAATAAAGACCTAACCTCCATGTAGCTTATATGAGGTTATATGAAGGTAGTGGTGTGGTGCCAGGGTTCAAACCCCACCTCTGCCAAGCTGCCACAGTTGGGTCCCTGAGCAAGGCCCTTAACCCACCATTGCTTGGATTGTAAAGCTGTATAAATTGTAAGTCGCTCTGGATAAGGGCGTGTGCTAAATAACATAAATGTAAATGTAAATGGTGTAGTCTGGATAGGCTGGATGAATGTTCTTCAAACGCTGGAGCAGATGCCCTTGACATCCGAGCAACCGCAGGTCAGCGTTCTCGCTCACAAAAACGAGAGGTTATTTCGAAACCTTATTTCGAGGTTATTATGGGATATTTCATTTTGAGGTGTAAAATTAAGACTCAATCATTTGAGATCATAAAATATTCTGAAAATGCAATAAAAGAGAATATAAAGCATAAAGGATTAATAATCAATAAAACGTTTTTTAAAAAAAAACTTATAAAAAAACATTTAAAAAAATGCTATGGCTGTGTGGAGTTGGCACGTTTGTAACGTGATGCGTGCCTGTGTTTCAGGTGAGAAACCGTTCTCGTGTCCTCACTGCAGCCGAGCATTTGCAGATCGCTCAAACCTGCGAGCTCACCTGCAGACTCACTCAGACATTAAAAAGTATCAGTGCAGGAGCTGCTCAAAGACCTTCTCCAGAATCTCGCTTCTGTCCAAGCACGAAGAAGCTGGCTGCTGTTCAACACACTGACTGTAAAGCCGTCTCCACTGCTACGCTGTGAGGCTCGAGGCCCTGGCCGACCCTTAGACACGAGGAGGCTCATCAGAGCTGCACTGTAATGAATGCTGGAACACACTGGTGTGCTTAGTATGCTGTACATTTGGTAACACTTCACTCTAAGGGCACATGCAATAGCATTAATGAATAATTACAGACGGGTAATCATTCATTTCTACACAAAATACACAATGACTCATCATGAAATTGCACGATGAGCAATATATGAATGAATGTAGTAATTAAGGTAGACCATGAATGGTTGGCATTTCTAAAACATTACACATCCATACGTGTACGTGATGCTTCATATCCCCTTAGAGTGAAGTGCTACTGCACGCTGGTTACAGGACTAAGTGGAGTGACTGAACATTGATTTGGAAGTGTTGCATGCTATAAAAATACTTGAAGCTGCGTACCATTTTAATAACTACATGTGAGAAGTTAATGGCACTTGTACATGATCTTCAGGTTAAGATTGTGTATGTGCGATGTTTTTTTTAAAGTAAAATTTATTTTGCGTATATTTGCATATTGAAACTTTATATCCGTCCACAATTCCGGTACACACACACACACACACTCACACACACACACACACACACACACACACACACACACACACACACACACACACACACA
>JAUZST010005149.1:0-15792 GCA_034779995.1 Parotocinclus haroldoi
ATATATACATACATACACACACACACATACACCATGTTTCAACTTATTATGCAAATTGGATTTAAGAGTCATAAAGATACATTTTTTTGTTTCTCAATTAAACTCATGGATTATTTTTGTGTCTCATGGCTCTTTGGATCACTGAAATCAATCTCAGACACCCGTGATAATTAGTTTACCAGGTGAGCCCAATTAAAGGACAACTACTTTAAAAAGGAGGTTTCAAGCAACATGGGAAAGAAAAAGGATCTCTCTGCTGCCGAAAAGCATCAAACAGTGCAATGCCTTGGTATGAAAACATTAGATATTTCACGAAAACTTAAGCGTGACCATCGTACTGTGAAGAGATTTGTGGCCGATTCAGAGCACAGACGGGTTGGTGCAGATAAAGGCAGAATGAGGAAGGTTTCTGTCAGGCAAGTTCATCGGATTAAGAGAGCAGCTGCTAAAATGCCATTAAAAACCAGCAAACAGGTATTTGAAGCTGCTCGTGCCTCTGGAGTCCCGCAAAAACCTCAAGGTGTAGGATCCTTCAAAGGCTTGCTGTGGTGCATAAACCTACTATTCGGCCACCCCTAACCAGTGCTCACGAGCAGAGACGGTTCCAGTGGGCCAATTTCCAAACAGTCTTGTTTACTGATGAGTGTCATGCAACCCTGGATGGTCCAGATGGATGGAGTAGTGGATGGTTGGTGGATGGCCACCATGTCCCAACAAGGCTACGACGTCAGCAAGGAGGTGGCGGAGTCACGTTTTGGGCCGGAATCATGAGGAGAGAGCTGGTGGGTCCCTTTAGGGTCCCTGAAGGTGTGAAAATGGCTTTGGCAAAGTATAAAGAGTTCCTGACTGACCACTTTCTTCCATGGTGCAAAATGAAGAACCGTGCCTTCCAGAGCAAAATCATCTTCATGCGTGACAATGAACCATCTCATGCTGCAAAGAATACCTCTGTGTCCTTGGCTGCTATGGGCATAAAAAGAGAGAAACTCATGGTGTGGCCACCATCTTCCACTGACCTCAACCCTATAGAGAACCTCTGGAGTATCATCAAACGAAAGATCTATGAGGGTGAGAGGCAGTTCCCATCAAAACAGCAGCTCTTGGAGGCCATTCTGACATCATGCAAAGAAATTCAAGCAGAAACTCTCCAAAAACTCACAAGTTCAATGGATGCTAGAATTGTGAAGGTGATATCAAAGAAAGGTTCCTATGTTAACATGCAACTTGGCCTGTTAGGATGTTTTTGATTGAAATAGCTTTTGGTTTTTTTTTTCCAAGTGAATGCTGCAAATTCAACAAATGTCCATTTTCAGTTCTTTACAACCTATAAAATGTTTTGAAACTCTTCTGTGCATAATAATTTGGAACAGGGCATTTTGAGTTTTTTTTTATTTTTGAAGAATATACTGTTATCATTGGGAGGTTTGTTCAATAACATTTGATTAAAACTCTAAAGGGTGATGACTTTTATTATACTGACTGTCATTTGCATCGACCATTTAGGAAATCAGGGAAAAATCTCATTTGCATAATAATTTGGAACGTATTTGGTGTATATGCAAGTGTGCTCAATTATTGACATTTGTTAATTAATGTCCGAATCACGATGCATCTAAAATTCGAAATTTTCCCCCACCCCAAATATATATATATATATATATATATATATATGCTTTTCCCCACATCCCTGTAAATTCAATTTACTGATTGCTTTTTCCTATAAGGTCCTAAAAGGATAAATAACAGTGCAGAAAAATTTTTTTTGGAGACATGAGATCAGCATATGAACAAGACAAGTATAAACTACACAAACCAACCCAGCTAATAACCTGGCTTAAAAAGATATAAAATAAAACAACAATACTAAGTCAATGGGATGGATATTTGCAATAATAAAGTCAATGAGATGGATATTTGCAATAATTAAGTCAATGAGATGGATATTTGCAGTCTCTATCTACACATGCACAGGTTTTAAAGACATATGAGGCCCGAGTTCATTGAGAACAGCGATCCAGCATCAGCTTTTTTCTAAATAAAAAGTTAAATAAAAGCTCAAACAGCAAGCAAAATTGATTATAAAAAAGCGAGAGCTAAAAGCAGCTCAGCACTAAACGCGAAACTCAGTCTCAAGCTCAGTTCAGTGCTTTAAGCTTCATGGCTTGTAAACATGGATAATGCACAAGGACTTCAAAAGACTGAGCAGCAAAACGTGTGGAAACAGGGATCAGTCATTTATCAACATCAAGCAAAAAGTGAGTAAACCAGTCATGTGGTGATTAAATGTTAAGCTTTCCCGGACAAAACACGTTGAACTCCTTGCATACAAACGAAGCCAATGACCAAACTGGTCGGCCAGCAAAAAACACTCCAAAAGCAAAGTCACAAATGAACAAATGAAGGGTAACTTCTAAGCAATTAAAGGTCTCTCTTCCATTTGCTAATTTCAATGTTGACGGGACCACCATGAGAAAAGTACTGAACTAAAATGGTGTGACTGGCTTGGTTGCAAGGAAAAAAACATTGCTGCCCATCATGTGGCACATGGGCAATCCAGAAGTCTGTTGGAAAACATTTTATGGATGGATAAGCTAAAAAAATGTATTGAAGTAAAGTTAATTCCACTTTAGTGTTTAGGCGATGTGTTATGTCTGGAGACACAAAAATGTATGCATTCTTGCATAAGAACACGATCCAACCTGTGAAACATAGTGATGGCAGGATTTGTCTGGTTTGCTGCATCTGGGCCATAAAAGGTTTACCAACACTGATAGAACAATGAATTCTGAACTTACTAGCAAATACTAAAGTAATATGTCAGAACATGTGTCAGTTAACAGAACCTGAGTGGCCAAGGTCAAAGTCATGACCTTAAAAAGTTGTTCAGGTGAAGAACTGTACTAACAATCCAGAGTAATGGGATAAAGTTTCTCCATGCTGATGTGCAGGACTCATCGACGGTCACCAGGAACTTTTAATAATATTTCTGAACAAGGGGATCACATGCATTTGCCACTCACAGACATGCAATATTGGATCGTTTTCCTCAATAAATAAATCACCATTTAAAATATTTCTGTCTCGTTTGTGCAATTGGATTTTCTTTATAAACTAATCATGTTTTAGGGCCCAAAGTACAGAAAATTCGAATGGGTCCACAAACCGCTGTATTTTATCCAGGGAGCTTATCCCACATCACTTTGCAACTTGATCACATATTTTGTTTAGTTATTAACATGCATCGGCTATTTTTCTCTCACAAGTTAAGTACGGTACGTTTGGGTACGGTACATGGTCAGACAAAATCTACACAACTGTCTTGGTATTCTGTATTTTGCAGTCTAGATTTTGCTTTGCTTTATATTCATTTAGCTGTGACGAAGGATTAGATGATGACTAACAAACTGTCCAAGAACACATGGGCTACTGTCTCTTATCCAATCGTATATATAATCGTATATCGTATATCCAATACTGTGTCTGAGCCAATCGTACCAGCTCAACACGGGCTAGTGTGTTTACATGGACTTAGTAATCCGATAACAAGAAATCAGATTTAGTCAATCAGGAAGTAAGCATGCACTTGTGTAATCAGATAATGGGAATCCTCCGGGTTTACAACGACTCGGATCTCTGCTTTGCAACCAGCCAATTCTCTCATAGAAAGCGGTTATATAAACCTTACCTTTTAATATTAAATGATCAAATTCTTCATTTTGTTGAGTATATATGGGATTTCAGAAACGTCTAAGAATAAGCAAATCTGACTGAAATCGGGTAACTGGTACACAAAATTGAGCTATTTTTTAAAATCGAATTTCAGTCATTATCATGTTAGTAAGTGCATTCATACACACTCAGCGTCACTGCGGGGCTGAGAATGATCCACCACCCAAGCAGTACCTGATCTGTAAGAGTCCTGACCATTAGAGAAGAGAGTAAAGGGAACTAACAAAGTGTCTGCAGCTGAAGAACTACAAAGTGCAGTGATGGCTGAAACATAAACATAAAGAATAATAAATACAGAATCTAAACTGAACAATATAGAATACCCAAGGCGTTTGCACAGTGTTGTGTATTTGATGAACTAAGAATCAATTTCCGGCACGATGTTGAAAATGATTAAAAGGAATTTAAATTCTCAGGAAACCTTTGAGCGTGTCTATTTTTTATACCATGTTTACAGAGCATGAAATGCTTTTGGAAACGAGACACCTTTGCAACATCTGCCAGGACAGCAACTAAAGCACTCGGCTAAGAATCATATGTTCCTGCTGCCATTCACAAAGTCATCCTCAAAAACATGGACTCAAGTGGTTCCGTTCCTACTACCAGTGAGCTTAAATGGGCATGCAAAGCCACGGATTTGTTCCACCAGCTTCAGGAAGACTTTCAGGAAACCCTTCCTTTGTTTTGTGATTTTTTTTTCCCCCTACTGCTTTTAATGGGCATGTGGGAAGAGTGATGGGGGCAGGATACAGGCACAGCATGCTTGCCATTCCAAAACGTAAATGTAGAAAAGTGACGCAAGCCTGACGATATACGGCTGTTGTGCTTTTTGGGGGGAAAATGACGATCGGATGGCTGGTGTTCCACTGAAGGAATGTGTGTGAACTTTACACTTTACCTTCATCTTACTAAGCAGGGTCCTTAGTGCCCGTTTCAGATCGGGCGTCTTCTCCGAGGGTGAGACGGCCTGCCACTGGAGAGATAAGGTAGACTGAGAGCCTAAGACTGGCTTTCACATAGGGTTTCAAAAGGGGTATAAGGGAGGGGATGGTCGGTGTAGAAGGAGTAAGGATGGTGGGGGATCTGCCATGAGCCCCAGCATTTTGGCAGGGATGGGATGGAATGGAAACCAGACGTGGGCAGAGGATATGGTGAGCAGGACAGGAAAAGCTCCTGCTATGACTACGCTGAATGTGGAGCGAGTGGGGATAAAGGAAAATCTCTAGCTTTTATTTGACTGCCATTTACTGTGATTATGGAGGATCAGACTGGAGATTTGAAAAAGGTTTCATTGTCTATAAAATGCCTATAAAGTAAGGCAATTCTGGCTATGATCATGGTTTACAGTGAGGAGAATCAGAACACTGGATTCTTTTAATTCTCCTTTAGGTTTAAAACACTGCGAAACAAATATCTGGTTCTCATCAGGACCTAAATCCAAGCATCAGGTAACAATCAAGTTGTTAATTACCTAAATTGTTATGATTGCAGAGGTATGTTTTACAGGAATTAGGCTGCAAATCACCTTCTTTGATTACTTCAAGAGCAGAGGTGCCAACAACTCCTAGCTTGCCGAGAGAAACCAAAATTTTTTCAGAAATCTGTAGCATGCAGTCACTGGGCACTTTATTAGGCACGCCTTGCCAGTACCGGAATGATCACCAATTTGCCTTCAGAACTGCCATAATCTTTCGTGGCACAGATTCAACCATGTGCTGGAAAAATGTTCCACTTTTGATCATACTGACTTATGCAGTTGCTGTCGATTTGTCAGAAGCACGTCCATGATGAGAATCTCCTATTCCACCACAACCCAAAGGTGTCCTTTTGGGTTAAGATCTGGTGACTGTCGAGGCCATGTGAGTAGAGTCAACTCATTGTCATTTTCAAAGATCCGGTGATGGTATGATTTAAGCTTAGTGACATGGTGAGTAGAAGATGGGTACACTTTGGTCATAAAGGGATGGTCAGCAACAATATTCGGGTAGGCCGAGGCGTTTAAACGATGCTCAGTGGGTATAAGTGTGAGAAGAAAGCATCCTTAACACCATTACACCAAAATCAGCCTGAACCAGTGATATAAGGCAGGATGGATTCATGCATGTTGTTTACACCAAATTCTAATTCTACAATCTGAATGTCGCAGCAGAAGCAGAGAACAAGCCAACACGTTCTGTGTTCTTCTGTTGTCCTTGTTTAGTGAGCCTTTGCAGATTGCGGCCTCAGTTGCCTGTTCTTCGCTGACGGGAGTGGCACCCGGTGTGGAATTCTACTGGTGTAGGTCATCAGCTTCAAGGTTTGACATGTTGTGCATTCAGAGATGCTCTTGTGCATGTCTGGGTTGTAAGAACTGGTCATTTGCGTTATTGTTGCCCTACTATCAGCTTGAACCAGCCTGGCCACTCTCCTATGAGAACATAAACAAGGCATTTTCGCCTAGAGAACTGACACTCACTGGATGTTTTCTCTTTTCGGGCCATTCTCTTTAAACCCTACAAAGGGCTGTGTGAGAAATTCCCAGTAAATCAGCAGTTACTGAATTATCCAAAACAAAACAAAACCCTTAAATCTTTCTTCACCATTCTGATGCTCGGTGTGAACTGAACTGAAGTGAAGCAGTTCGTCATGACCGTGTCACAATGCGTCGTTGGCTGATTAGACACGGCATTAACAGCCTGTTGAACAGGTGTACCTAATGAAGTGGCGAGTGTATGTCAATGGATGGATGACTGCTGGGAAATGTAGTGAGGAAAACCGTAATCGTTTTTCACTTTCAATGCATTATTTCACAAATTGCAGGAGTTATTCAATAAACAGTTAATCCATACAAATTCAATTCATAAATTCAGTAAATATCATATAATAAGCTATATGTTAATGATTTGCCCAACTGTAGTCTAATACAAGTATTAGCATGCTTAAGGTACGCTGTACACAGTACATTTTAAACGCCTCTGTTTAGGATACATTCAGTTTACGATGACTTGGTCGAAACGTATCCCCATCATAAATCGGGGAGCACCTGTACTGTGTAAACCCTGATTGTTGGCACCTCTGTGGAAGAGCATTATTCACACATGGCGTGTGCTAACTGCCTAAATGATGAATACAAACAATGCAATCTGCATTGTTCATCAGTTTTGTTAGCTTCGGTTTTAGGACTTGATGAGGGACCTGTTATAATGTTTCTCTTGATGACACGGTGGATTTTCTTTTCTCATCACTTAACTGGCTTATGTGATGACCTTCTGCTATTCACATCTTCATGATGGATGACGAAGATGCATTTCTAACCAGCAGACGGGGTTGAATCTTGCTTTCTGGAATAACGAACGTTCTAACTCAAGCATCTGTGGAATTACCTCTCTGTCAAATTGGGAGAGTGGTGCATCGCCTGCATCCATCCCGCCGCCTGAGGACAGAGAGCTCTCGGAGGGAGACGTCATGGTCTGGCGCTTGGAGCTGTAGCTACTGCTAGATAACTCTCTTCTCAGAGCATTGCCATTCTGTGATGAGGAACCTGAGGGAGAGAGGGAGAGAGAAAGAAAGAGAAAGCGAGAGAGAGAAGAAAAAGAGAGACAGTCAGAGAGAGAGAGAGAGAGAGAGAGAGAGAGAGAGAGAGAGAGAGAGAGAAAGAAAGGATGAAAGGGGTACTTATTGCTCATGTTTCTACGTGTTTAATGCTGATTTCACTTCATGCAGCAATATGTTCGGCACTGTCCCACATATTTCACCAAATCAGGACGAGGAGTCAGAAAGCACATCAGCATCCCCTGCACCCGACTGCCTGCACCCTGTGAATTTGGGAATGGGGACCCTGACCCGGATAAGCAGGAGCAAAAAATGTTACGAATAATATGCTAATTTAGGCTTAACTATACAATGGTCACGATTAAAAATGGGAAAAACGTATGAAATCTGTCTGCAATGAAAGGCCAATATCATTTTTAGACAAGCAGTTTGAAAGACTTAAGTGCAGGGTAGTACTAGAGATTTGAAATCTAACAAATGGTTTTGGAACTCACGTATACCCAGTCCACTGCTAGCACTCATAGAGCGTCCGGGTTCATTCCGATTCTTAGCCATCGATGGGATACTGACTGAGCCACTGAAACCTGCCCGGTTCTCCTGAGCACGCACATTCTGTAAGCGAGAGAAACAGAGAGAGAGATACTGGATTAGAGAGGCACAGATTTGGAGAAAGCTACACATTCGCTCTGAGAGTTTCCTAGAGCACAGTGGCACAGTTTTACATGGGACCGTTGGCCCAATGGTCACTCTGGGTGAGCTCCAAAAATTCTGCGTGCAGATGGGAGAAACTTCCAGAAGGTCATCACTGCAACTTTATGGCATATTGGCCGGACAGAAGCTTCTCCTCAATAAATGATATATAAAGGCCCACATGGAGTTTGCAAAAAACAAACAAACAAACAAACAAACAAACAAGGCACCTAAAGGACTCTCAACCGGTAAGATTTTTTCTCAAACTGAAAGAAGATTCTTCGTTCTGATGAAACCAAGATTGCACTTTTTGGCCTCAAGTTTAAGTGTCAGACGTGAAAGAAATCAAGAAGCACCTAAATGACCCTCACACTATGAGAAACACTCTGCCATAAAGCCACGACTGGTGAAGCGCTGAAGTGATGGTCGGCCTTTTGGAATTTTGTCCCATATATAAACTTGGAAAAGAAAAACTTAAAGAAATCTGTTTTCACTTTGTCATGATGTGGGGATGACATAATTTTTCATTTTTACTTAAGCACATGGTGTATATATATGTATATATATATATATATATATATATATATATATATATACACACACACACATACACACACACATACATACACATACATACATATACATACACATATACACAATAATTACAAACTGCTCACAATAATTATAAAAATAATGATAAGGGGATATTTAATTATAAATGATATATATACACACACACTATGTCTATATTGATATGTACTACAACTAATCAAATCAATAGAGACAATAAATAAGCAAAATACAAAGACATGATACAAATGAAAAATGAACAAATGAATCAGGTGGAATAATAATAATAATAATAATAATAAGAAGAAGAAGAAGAAGAAGAAGAAAGAAAGAAAGAAGAAAATCACTTGTGCAACACATTAAATAAAACTTCATAGTCTTAGACAGTCTTATCGGACATACATATACATAATACATTAATAAATAAGTTGTTAGGATAAATACTGTATTAAATAAGAGGAAGATGCAAAACAGCAGCATTTTCACTCAGACTTTTGGCACGCACTCTATATATTGTTCTGTGTAGCTTGTACTGTATATTGGTCCTTCAGTGATTTATTCATTAACGTCAAAAACATTATTATTATTATTACAAATGTCAATATTCCCTGTCAAAATTTGTTTCCTATACAAATATTCTGAACTCTCTTTCTAAACATGCCACAGTAATTATTTAAGTTAATACACATGACCTGTATTTAAAAAAAAGCAGTGTTGGGAATCCTGCTATCTCTTACCATGGGCAGGTCTTTAAGAATCTGCATTCCATCTCCAGGTCCCATGTGAGCCACGTGGTTAAAGTTGGTGGGGTTGGAGATCAGCTTGCTTCTCTTCTCCGGATCCCTTAGCATCTCTCTGAATATATACATGGAACAGTGTGCAAGGAATAAGTGAAAGAAGTGACTGCTAATGCTAAAACTGATTTACAGCCGATTTCAACTGTTGTAAACTACACTGCGCACTAAATTAGGAGATATGTCGCGGGATTCTGTGGTATATAGGTATTTCCGATTTGAATTATTTTTGCCTACAAAATTGAAAACAATCTAAAAAGCATATTTAAACTATAATATTACACTGAAATAAAACACAGCATGTATTTAATCAGCGGATGAATGCACAATGAAAACGTAGAATACGGAACTACTGCCTGAGGTAGTGTGCCCACACCAGATTTGATAAGGGACACTATTGGCTGATTGATGGAAGCTTCCCAACCAGAGCACGGTGGTCTGTACCCTGGGCACTGATTGGCTCAGTGACCGTTAAAATAAGCCTTAGAATAAGTATAAATAATCAAATAAATATAAGGTCACTACTTAGCGGATTTCATCTGCCTCTCAAACGTAAGGTGAGGGATAACTGTATACTGTGGGCAGCACGGTGCCTCACAACAAGAGTGAACCCGGGTTCAATCCCAAGGTGGAGCGGCTCGGGTCCTTTCTGTGTGGAGTCTGCATGTCCTCCCCGTGTCTGTGTGGGTTTACTCTGGGTATTCCGGTTTCCTCCCACAGTAAAAAGACATGCGTGTTAGGTTAATTGGTGTCTCTAAATTGTCATCGACTTGTGTATGCGAAACACCCCAGCCGTGTAACTGGAAACAGCTGCACGCCGGTCCCAAGCCCGGTTAAAGAGGGAGGGACTTCTCCACTATCCTGCCGAAATACTTCATGGATCACATTGATGAGAGACAGAAATGTGACCAAGAGTCGGCTGCGACGGTACGGTTAATCCAATCCAAACTGTATACTGTATATAGTTCAAGAGGAACTTTCAATAAAGCACTCAGTAAGTTTTTCATAAAGACTTTCACTGATTTATTGTACAATTGGCTTTATTTTCCTGATGTTTTACAGATGTTACACATGTCCTGTGGTAGATGATGGATGGCAGTGTGAAAGTCGCATGAGTCGCTCGAGTAAGGGAATAATGAATGCTGGGAAATGTAGTGAGGAAATACTTAAATGCTTAATTTAGGTTTTGCTCTGATATATACAGTATCTATGAAACTCCCCGACTTACAATAAATTTAAGTTAGGCTGGTTTTGTTTTTACGTAAATCGGCGAGCACCCGTTTAAAAGTGAACGTTATGCGACACATGGCTGTCCTTCGGTGGTTTGGTTCATTGTGTAATCTTATACTACTTTAAACAACCAGGACACGTGAGAAGACAAAACAGAGAGAACATCGACTATCATCTAGACAGGCAGTCTGCTCTGTAGTGATCCCCTTGAGAGGTGTAAAGCTTTTGAAGCCCGTGTGCGCATGTACGTGTTCATGTACCTCCTTTGTTGTAGTCTCTCTTCTTCAGGTATGCGGAATGAGAAACGTCTCTTGTTGTTCATACTGCGCACCATCTGCTTGCGGCTGTTATCCGACACCTCTGGCACCACCAGCTCATCTCCCTCTGCCACACCCACCCACACACACACACACACACACACACACACACACACACGCACACACACACACAGATTACAGACCAGGCAGAGACCACACGCATGCGACATAAAACCAGCTCACCTATATGATCTCATACCTGCTGTCTTGTTTCTGAAGTAGATGAGTCTGACCGTTTCCAAGCCGAGGAGATTCAGGGAGCCGTCCATGTTCAGCGGCCTCGCCTGCACACATTCAATGATAGACACTTACTATTAAAAATGAAAAGAATTCATTAAAAAAAAATCCTGTGGTATCATCAGCTTCACCAGATTTGGCAACGCAAAACTGATTATTTGCCATATTTGCTGGCAATCATTTTCAGGGGTGTAACAATAACCGACTTGATTCACTAAACTTTACGATTCGAAGTTTCTTTCTGCAGTGTACACAATGCAAAACACATTTTCTTGAATCATTTTGAATCATCAACAACAAAAAAAAAAACCTCCCATTTAATTATTTTTTGGGTAAATACAACACAGCTGCACCATCTCTTAAATAACAATTATAATAATAACATATAATAATAATATTATTTTTATTCTGAAGAATAGCAATCCAATATAATGTGTACTATGACTAGCTAAAAATGTCAACAAAAAGAATTTGTCCCCTGTGATTTAATATTAATATATAAGGAGTTTTAAATAATAATGCTAAAGCAAAATATGTTCTACTGTACCAGTTTCACTCAATTTAAATAAAAAAAAAAATAAACAAGCAAGCTCACCAAGCAATATTGAATTAATATTGACTCTAATGAGTTTCCAATTGCAGAAGGGCAGATTTGTGCATAAGATCATGATGTATGATTGCCCTCTAGTGTTCCAAAAATCCAACTGCATCAGATGGTGTGATAAGCAGAATGCATGAGACCTCGTATCGTTCCACCATGCACTATGTGACAATTCATCCTTACAACCCTAACAAACTTTCCGTAAAAAAGCTGCCCTTTTCACCGTATTTGCGTGACTGCTGGCTGAAAGCTGATTATTAGAGATGCACTGAATGCAATTTTCTTGAGTTAAGTTTTTTTAAATATAGAATTAGCCGATTACAATTTTTGCCAATTTTTTCTTTCTGTCCATCATTTTTGTTCAAGAAAGATACCAGCCGCTGCTTGTTTGCGTCTGGCTCTGTACTAAGCAGAGCAGAGTTAGTTTTGTCAAATTCCGCATATTCAGTGAGGTGATGCAGCTTTAAATGTTCTATTATTAGTGTTTTCGGAGGTCTTCCTCCACTGCTTACTTACTTATTCATACTGCAAACAGCACTCACTTACTGTGAAGAACTAGAATGTTGAAAACATGACCCAAATAACACTATAATCACTGTTCCCTTACTAACAGAGTCCTAAAGTGACTTATGTGCACTTTGGAGCATAAGTGAAATCTAACAGGTCCTCAGCATCATTTTAAACTGAATGGAATTGTGAATAAATGTTAGTGAAAGTGTGTGTTTTATGTGGCTGTTACTGTGGTACTGGTGTATGGAGCACAAGTGTGCAGGACACAGGACACCCTTTATCTCAGAAACAAAAGGGAAAATGATAAGTAATCGATGAGGGGGGGCCTGTGCTTTAGGTTATGTCCGGAACATGGCCGCCAACTTCAAATGCAGCATATTTAATCAAGGGTAAGTTTTTCCTATGGGAAGGTGGTCATTTAGCATATCGGAGAAAACCAGAGCTGCCTCAAAAAGAGATTTGCAATATTTCTTGTGGTTTAAAACAGAAAGCTTAAAACTTTTGTTGTTCGTAACAAGTAAATACATTTGCAACTGACGATTCTGATGTCAGAAATGATTGATCGGTGCGTCTATTAAGGATATACTCTTTCTGGTGTCCTCATCGCCGTCATTGCAAGAGTATGAGGCAGGAGCTACATTCATGACTTTTATTTTTATATATTCATAACTTTTATTATGAACTAAAACCAGATCACAGATTTGTCATGTAGAAACTTGTGAGTCTAACCTTTTTGAGAGGCATGGTCTGAATCCACTCCATGGTGTGCACATCAAACACGTCCACAGCGTTCTCACTGTACACCGAGAGGTAGGGGGCGCTGTAGCCTGCAGCAGGATCAGTAGACACTAAGAGTCAGCGCTGGGATTTGTACCGTACATTATTCAAACTTCAGTTTGATTACACTGGAAATCAAACTTAGGTTGGAAGCCAAAAGTCAGCAGAATAAAAAACCCAAAACACAACCTCAAAGGTTTGCGACAACTACTTAAAATTGAAAACAACAGAACACTAGAGACTGAACACTAGTCCATTAGCATGGAATTTCCTCCACATTCAACCTGACCCAAACCCCCGTCGAGCTCAGCGATCACTCGAAGGTTGCTCAGAGAACCTGGAATTCTCTAGCACGTTTCATACCTGGACCTGCTGGAGGGGCCCAAATCTTTTAGTATGAAAAGCGCTGCGACCAGTGTATTTCTGGCAGGCTGTGCAGTGCTGGGTCACAGCCAATCAGAACATTTGACTGAGTGAGTGGGGCAAGAGTTATAAGAATGGCTAGAGCCAAGGCTTTGCTTCATTGCTTCTGGGGTTTGTGAGGCTCACGTGATCTATTCCCTCCAAAAATCGAGACCAATTCCAAGTTCTATGGATAAATGAACATTTATTTAGTTATATTCATGAATCCAACCAACATTTGAGAAAACCCTTATCCCCCAAGAGAAGAAAAACAATCTTTTTAAAGGCCCCTGATAGTACCTAAGAACATCCCTCAGTGGATCGTTTAGTCAGGTCCTACAATAAAGAGTGAAAACTATTTTTGAACAGGAGGTATTATTTGTACATTATACCATGTATACCCTATGTGTGTGTGTGTAGTGACTTCTCGTAGTCATTAGTACAGGATGAGCTGTCAATCATCTCTGATCTCCTGATTCCCTATGTTCCAGTTCCTGCTTTTTTTCAAAACAATTTAGTCAAACTTTAATGATTAACACTGTCATGTTTTGGTTCTACAAGGTTTTGGCTATCATTCTGATTTCTATTTTATTCTTCATTTTCATGTTTGAGAGTCTACCACACTTCACCCAGATTCTTTTCGGTTTTTTTTTCGTCTTTTTTTTTTAACTGCAAATCAACACACAAACAACTCAGATCAAACAACTCGAACAACTCACTCACTTTTTGGAATGAAAAGAAAAACTGCCTCAAGCATGATATCGCCCCGCTTATCACACTGTGTGTGTTCTAGTTGCAAAACGTACTTCGGAGAGCAGGCAAACAGGACGACCCCCCCCCCTAGTTTTGTTTGGAGAAAGCAAATTGTGTAGTCTGAACGGTACAGCAATCTCCACGAGTTCTGCCTGGTACTCCTGCCTCTGGTCACGGATCCGCAGCATTGATTGGCTGTTTATGGCAGTGACGTTCTGAGTTAAAGACCCGCTTTATATTTCCTGATTTATTAGAATAGTTAAGCCGTTGGTCGTTAAGTGGACTGATGTTGATCAGATGGTCATTAAACAGTGCATACCTGTATTGTAAAATTATATATATAATTATAACAACTTCTGGAGTCCATGCCAGCTCCAGTGTCATTGCAGCAAAGGGGGAACATACCAGATGCTAATAAATTCGGAACCTTATTAAGATGATTTTTAAAAATACAACTTATGCTGACTGTGTGATTTTCTTTTAGAAAAGAACTGAAATGTGATGAGCAATGCTACCAAGTATGATAAGCCACTACAAGATAAAAACGGCACAGTATTAGCCAGAACTCCAAGGACTGCACCTGAGACTCATTCTAAGTCTTATACAGCGTTATATTTCATTCGGAAAGGTCACCAGTCGGATCCACTCACAGCAGGCAGTGGGTACGGCGGGCCACATCAGCTCTTGCTGGCGCGAGCGTCTGCCGTGGGTGTCCACATAGACGCCGATGCAGCCGAAGCACAGCAGCAGCTCCTTGCTAGAGATTTCCACAGCACAGAGGGCATCCAGGCCCTGCTGCACGATGAAGGCTAGCGTGGGGTCGTCCGGGTGCAGGAGGCTAACAGGTGGAGCGTCCGAGTGCACGCCGTAGCGTATGAAACCCGCCTGATAGCCCACCACGAGCCGTTCACTCAGCAGCGCCAACCACTGCACCACTCCTGGCACCTGGAACGAGGAACGCCGGGGGTCACAAAACAATGACAGTGGAACCTCGTTTTTTGTCATTAATCCATTCCAAAGTGCCTGACGATTAGCGGGACGAAGGATAACTGAAGCCTTACTTCCCATAATGTAAATCCAATTCATCCGTTCCAAACACTCCAAAATATTAACATATACAAAATAGAAAATATTTATATAAAATAGTAACAAAATATTTGGTGAATTTGTAACAAAGTACATTAAATTAAGTGCCGTGATGTATTTGGGTACATTTGGCATTTTGGGTACCATTTTCAGGCTTGCAGCGCAATGCAAAAAAGTTTGGAAATTTAGAGATAGCAATGAATAAAAAAATAATTTATAATGATGTGATTTTAAACAGGCGAATATAATCGTGATTTGGTATAAAAACAGCATCCAGGTCTTTGAGGTCACGTGATCTTCAGTTTGTCAACAAATTGTTAAAAAACCACGTTTCTCAAGGAAAAGGATTTCAGTCCTAACTTTATATGATTTGAATTTTTGTCAGTTGACTTATTGATAAATTCATGGACGTCATCTTTATGGAATCGAGTTTGCTCTAAAATCTCAGTGTACTTTCGCTTGCGTTAATGCAGCGCACATTGCATCCATATTTTTTCTAAGAAAAAAGACCTGGAATACTGATTCATCTGACCACAATACACATTTCCACTGGGTGACTGTCCAT